>PVJA010015472.1:34340-45453 GCA_004027025.1 Myocastor coypus | reverse complement strand
CCCCTCCCCTCCCCTTTCCCTCTCTTTCCTTCTCTTTTCCTTTCCCTCCTTGTATGACTACCTGTCACCATATCCTATCCTGGCAGATGCAAATTTCAAAGCTCTCCCTTAGGTCTCCATTGCCCACGGAACTGAGGCCCACATGTGGTACTGTCTGTGACAGATCTTTAAAGGGCTGCAAGCTGCTTAGGCTCATTGTCAGCTGTTGTTTTAGTCCTTTACATAAAATGGGAACAGAATACCCAACACCCCCAACTTAAAGGACCATGTATTTTGCACTTTCGGTGCATGGTTGGCTGGCTTAAAGGTGAAAATGGTGCTGTGCAAGAGCCAGGTGGAGAAAGAGATGTCCAAGTCATGACGGGTCACCTCCTCCGATGTGTTTTTCTCAATCAGGTTACAACTCCTAGCAGCACATCCAGCTGCCGATGCACTCGTGGATTCATCTACTGATGAGCGTGGCACCAGTACGATCCAGCGGTCATCCAGGAGCCTTGGCTCCCGACACCTGAGACCTCAGGGGACCTTCCAGATCTACACCAAAAGCAGCGTTGCAAACCCCGACCCTGCAGTGTACAACACAAACTTGGATCTTTTCCTAGGCATTCGCTTATAGCACTGTGCAGCCATAAGCAACATGGACCTTTGTGAGCAACTCTCAAGGCCTTACAATGACTACGGCCAAACGTGGCATCGGGAGTGTTTCCCAGAGCAGGATAAAAGTACCCACGGCACAAAGCGCTAACATCGATGAATTGCAGTGCAGTGCTCCTCACAGCTGACTCAACCCTGAGTTAAAAGCTGGCCTCACCGCTTGCTCTCCACCTATTCCTCCGGCCCAGCTGGCGTCAGCTCCATGGATCTCCGCATTAGCCAGCCAGAGCCCCTGCGCTGCCCTCCACTTCCTCTGATGTTGGCAGTCACAGACTCCTCGGATGTGGGATGTCGTATTCTGCCTCCTACACTTGCTTTCTTTTCCTCAGGTCATGTTGTTTGCTCCTTTTTTCCCTGAACTACTGTAAGGCTGTGTATCCCTAATGGAACTCAGTGCCACTGAACCGCAAATATTTGCTTTGCCACCTGTGCAATCTTCCAAAAACATATTGCAGATAATGTTGCTGTCTTATTTTTTTAAAACAAGTTTTTATAGCTTTGCTTAAAGAAACAAATCCCAACTTTACCAACCGGCCTCTGTGTTGACGCTGCTTTTCACCCTTTTCTCTTTTGCTACCCTGTGATAAGAACATTAGTCCTCTTTTCTCTCTCTCTGAGCTCATTTGGCTTTTGTTACCCTCATGTGTTCTGCTTGTGTTGATGCTATGTCCTGCTCTTTGGATCTTAGTTACTGCTGAGAATTTGTTGCTTAGTACTAATACCTGAACAAAGGAGTACAGGAACCATCATTTCTTGCGTGATTATGTACTTGCAGCAATGGAGAATCATAAGCTAGGGGTCAGCATACTTCGTATGCTTGAACTTGCTGAAGCATTTTGTCTAGAAATTGCTAACTATGACTTCAAATGAAAAGGGATATTTAGCAAAATTCCTTACCTGCTCTGATCTACGTTGTTAGTACTTTGCTACAGTTTCAACAAGACCCATGAATGCCCAAGCTGGGTGGGGGTGCACTCCTACTATCCCAGCACTCAGGAAGCTGAGGCAGGTCTAAACAACAACAACAAAAATCCATTGCCACCCACATACACACTGTGTTTCTAGCAGTCTTTACTGCTAGCAGTGGCCGTACAGTTAAGTGCTGCTCAATAATTTGTAAATAAAATGAGGGCAAACCACTTGTGGGACTTGCCCTAAAATCACTGTATGTGTGTTGTACTGCTGTTGTCTCTCCTCTCTTTCAGCTGCTTAGGAGATTATGAGTGCAACAGCTCGTAGGTCTCCAAGTGGTCCTCACCTCAGGGACACATCCGTCAGCTTCCGGGAGAACTCTGGACTCTGGACTGAGAAATTACTGAAATTTGAATCTCTTTATTATAGTTCCTTAACCCTTACCTAACTATTATACTTCTCTTCCTCAACAAACAAATGAAAACAAACAACTAATTTTGTTCAGTATGATCACAGTTTAGCTGAAATATATTACCTCTTTATATTCCCTTGTGGGCAAAGGATGCATTTTTATCCAAGACATATGAATAGATTATCTTTAGGATGAACTTCCAATAAATCTATTAATTTTTTCATTAAAAATAACTAAACAAATCAACTAGTATATATATTTTTCTTTTGTTTTTCATATTTTTTTTCTGCCTACAAATCACTAATGATGCTATTGCTTTTTTTTTTAATCAAAAGAAGAATTTCATTTTAAAACCAAATACAAACTATCAAATCACCCTTCTCAACTTGATAGCCTACCTGAGGCACAACTGTCAGATAAAAGCATACATCTTTACAAGTTGGTGGTCCCATATTAAGAAGCCAAAAACCATCTCACAGGACAGAAAGAAATAATATAAAAACAGCGCAAGAAATACACCAACAAGAAAAAAACGAATGGGGAAGGAGGAACACGTAGCTTTGACTTAACTGAAGAAACCAACAGGAGAATGGTCTACATAGGAAAATACGATGTCACTGTTGAGTTGTCCATTCTGTGCTGAATGTCCTCACCCCTCAGTGGCTAAGATATTGCTAGATCTTGCGTTTCTTATGTAGGACATTGTGACTCATCAGTCTAATGAAAGAATACACATTTCACTAAGACACTGATTCATGAATTTGAATTAAACAACTCTTTGTTCCTTGGCAAAAGCATGACTCATCATTTCTGATCATTTAAGGAAACTTAGGAAACAAACTACAAAATAACAGCAATTACAACAAAACACTTACTTCTTATGCTCTGATCTCTACCCAGTGCTTGACACACAATGTCAAAGAAATAAAATTACTTATAGGATATTTTAACTTTCTAAGTCTTTCAAAAGAACAAAGTATTATTAATTAACATAATTGGAGATTATGATCAATCGATCAAATCCTTTAATGCTTATTTTATAGTAAAATTAAGATATATTTGATCCTGTATAATAATACTATAAGCACTACCAAAATACAAATATGTAAAGATATATAACTGAGATACTTAAATATGTAAAGAATTTACTCTACTGGGATCCAGGCGTGGTGGTGCATGCCTGTAATCCCAGCACTTCAGAGGATCTGTGCGAGTTTGAGACCAGCCTGGGTTACAAAGTGAGCTCAAGGTCAGCCTGAGCTGCATAATGAGAACCTATCTCAAAAAAAAAAAAAAAAAAGGGAAAGAGAGAGAAAGAATTTACTCTACTGGGACAAGAATTTTAATGAATATATCATTCAAGAACTGGGGATATAGCTCAGCAGAGCATAAGCACTGTCTGACAAGCACAAAGTCCTGAGTTCAATTACCAGTATCAAAAATAACAAAAACAAAAAAGTTGTCTAAGCAGGCTCCCAGAGTCCATCAATCCTGAAAAGCCAGCCATAAGAGATCAAGGGAATGTGGTCAGGCTTTGGAAAGAGGTGGTTTGGCAAGCTTTGGTGGATAGTTATACATAGTTCTTTTCTTGCTTTCATTTTAGGTTTCTGCTCTCATTATCTTTTCTGGAACAAGCAGTAGAAAGTTCAGAGAATTCTCTAATCACAAATTTTTCCAAGTCCCTCTGCAATTCTGGAGATTCATCCCAGCTCCTCATGATCTCACAAAAATGCTGCATGCTGCCTCAAAAGAACACACTCATCGATTGACAGAGCCTTCAGACCAATCAGCTGCAATGTAAGTGATAATAACCCAAATCTCATAACCCAGGCACCCACCCCAGGTCCCTGTGACTTCTCACTTGGTATTTCCACAAATGCAAACTGGATAGAAACTCTTGCTCTTCTGAACAACAGGCTTTTATGAACTATAATCAAATCATATTAACAAAATGCTTTTTAATTTGTGGCTAGAATATTCCTGGAATATCTCAGTCAATATAGGATTTGGGGTTTAGAAATCAAAGAATTAGGTCGAATGAATGATGCATTTCAATTCAGGTCTTAAATTACATCATCTGCCTCCAAGGTTCCTGGAATCCTGGAATTATTCTGCATATTCACTTTTTCTGCTTGCAATTTTATAATGCTTTTCTTGAGAAATCTTATTACTGATTCCTATACATCTTGTAAATTATCATCTGTCTTCTGGTAAAATCTTTCAGTGCTGATTGGATGAGAGCCATTTGAAAGATAAGGGGCTTCAGAATACCCTTTGTCAGTGGGAACAGCCTGTGAGGCAGGGGAGAGCCCCACAGACCTTATGCCTCAGCCTCCGGTGGGGACCAAGGGTTCATCCTTCTCCCTGCCCCAGGCCTGCTCACGGCATTCTCTTGCTGGCCTTAGCTCTCTTTGCAATTCGGAATGCTGAAATCTTCCCATTTTAACCCACCATTTTTTTTTCTTCTCCTGCATTCTAGGCTCTGACTTGCTAGCCATTTACTCAACTCTTTCTTCTCAACAAGGGCAAACTTTTTTTGGGGAAGAGAATACAACGTAGTAATAAAAAGGAAAACACTAGAAATGATGCAGAAATTCACCAAACAAAACAGTATGAATTTGACAGGATTTATTGTATTGTCCAGTGTTATATTCAAATTAGTTGTTCAAATTACAAGATATACACATGCAAAATTGGAATAGAAAAGAAAAATGAGTTATAAGAAATTAAGAATTGAGAAGAAGGAATAAAATTGCTTCCTCTTGAACAGGTTCATTCACCTTTCACAGGATCTATCGGATTCTTCGATTTTATTTACTCTTTCAAGTTCTTATAGTAAGGAGACAATAAGGTGTCTGCACGTGTGGGTCAGATTTATTTCACTTAAGAGTATATTCTTTAGTTGCATTCACTTATTTATTAAAGCCTCAAATTTATCTAATCTTGTAGATTACTAATACTCTGTTGGAGCGGTTCTCAACCTGTGGGTCTCAACCTCGGCAGGGGTCAAACAACCAAAACACAGGGGTCGCCTAAAGCCATCAGAAAATGTTATTTATTTGGAATTATAGTGGTTTTTTTTTTTTTTTTTTTGTCTTTTTGAGACAGGGTCTCACTGTGCAGTTGAGGCTGGCCTTGAGCTCACTTTTGTAGCCCAGGCTGGTCTCGAACTCGCACCAATCCTCCTGCCTCAGCCTCCCGAGTGCTGGGATTACAGGTGTGCACCACCACGCCTGGCTTGGAATTACAGTTTTGAAGTAGCCACCAAAATTATTTTTTGTTTAGGGTCACTGCAACATGCGGAACTGTGTTGCAGGGTCACAGCATTAGAAAGGTTGAGAACCACTGCTCTATCGTGTAAAAATACCATATCTTTCTTATCTGTTCTTCAGCTAATGGGCATTTGGGTTGCTTCCAAGATTTAGTTATGATAAATTTCACTGCTGTAAATATGGGTGCACATAAATCACTGTGGTATGATTTTTCAGTTCTTCTGGAAAAACACCCAGGAGGGAAATAGCTGGGTTGAATAGGACCTCTGATCCTAGCTTTTTGAGGCATCTCCACACTGATTTCTGTACTGGTTATACCACTTTATAGGCCCAATAGCCCCTCCAACATTTGCTATTGGTTGACTTCTTCAAGATAATCATTCTTTCTGGGATGAGATGGAATCTCAGTGTTGTTTTAATTTGCATTTCTCAAATGATCAATGGTGTTGAACATTTTTTTATATATTTATTTGCCATGTGTATTGCTTCATCTGAGTGAAGTGTATATTCATGTCAGATGTCCATTTCTGGATTGGGTTCCTGAGTTTGGGGGCCTAATTTTTTCATTCTTCATATATTCTAGATAGAAGGCCTTTGTCAGAGGGGCATTTAGAACAGCAAACATTTTTGACAATGCGTTTAAAAAAAAAAAAACTTTTGTTTATTTTTATTGCTGGCTCAGCCTGCCCTGTGGGCAGGGCTGTCGCAGCATGTGGTGCCGGGGATCAAACCGGGGTCCCTGCAGCCGCCTGCAGGCGCTTTAGACCACTAAGCCAACCTGCCCAGCCCTGACAATGTGTTTATAATAGTTGCCATGGAAAAAATAAAATTAGAAATCTGAACAAAATAGGAATTCTTAACAAATGTTTGGTAATCTCAGTCTCAGAAGATAAAGTATACTGTGCATAACAGACATATTAAAAATATATATCTTAAAATACAGAGGATCAGTATATGGTTTCTCTTTCCCAAATAATAAGTACCAGGGAACTACATATGCTCTGATAATACAGGCAAAGTAACATGTTTGTTCATCTATTATTAAATTCCTAAAAGTGTTAAGCAATGAATCATCTTGGTTATTCAGTGGAAGACAAGACATAGTCCTTCTTGTGCTTGAAGTAGTGTCCACTCAAGGGAGAGGGGAAGAAAGTGACATTGCTGTCCACGGGGCTAGATTGTGCTCACATAGACATTACGTCCCCTCAGGCACAGAAAGCCAAATGCCACATGATCTCACTTGTATGTGAAGTCGACAAAGGTTGTACTCATAGAAGGACAGAGTAGAATGACAGCTATCAGAAGTAGGTACTAAAAAAAAAAAGTAGGTACTAAAGCTGTGGAGATAATCAAAGTGCACAGCATGACAGTAAAGCAGGAGGCATATGTGTAAGAGACCTATTGTACAGCTGTACAGTGACAAAATACCTGAGACAGGCAAAGGGAGAAGTTCTTCATTTCAACTCACGGTGTCAGAGGCTTCAGTCCATAGCTTCTTGGCTTGACTACAGGCAATTGAATATATTAGATTCTTGAAATCTGCTAACCAAGTGGATTCAAAGTGTTCTCCCTGCAAGAAAAACCCATTAACATGTGAAGTTATGAATTTGTTCAATAGCTTAAGTTATCTCACAACATCTATGCATATTAAAGCATCATGCTGTATATCACAGACATGTATGATTCCTGCATACCTATTTTAAAAATGCTATAGCTTGCCTCTGCAATGTCCCTCAAAGGCTGTTGGCTTCCAGCCTGTGCTGCTCCTGGGGGGTGGTGGACCCCATAAGGGAGGGGCCTAGTGGAAGGAAGTCAGGTCATTGGGGTATATCCTGGGAGGAGATATTGGGATTCTAATTCTTCCGTTTTGTCCCCTTGCTTCCAGTCTGTCATCAGGCTCAGGCCTCCTTTGGCCACATGCTCCCCCTATGACGTACTACCTTAGCAGAGGACCAAACACACTGAAGTCCAGTGACTATGGACTGAAGCCTCTGACACCATGAGTCAAAACAAAGCACTTCTCTTTTTGCTTGTCTCACGGATTTTGTTACAGTGGCAGGAAGCTGACTAACATTAAAAAATCAGTGAAAAGAAATGTTTGCAGGACAAGTGACATTGAGAATAAATTTCATAATGAGTGTGATTTTGAGAGGCAAGGAGGCAGGGGAATTGAGCAGTGCAGCTAAGGAAGTAGAAAAGGAACAGGACTTAAGTGAGTTTGCTGCCTTTTGGGAAATGGTTTTGGGTTGTACATGCTTTTGTTCTCAAGACGACAGAAAGAGGAAAAATCCTATCACAGACTGGAAGATATGTACTTACTCAGATTTCGTGCTCTTATCATTCTTTACAGAGAAATCAAGTATGCTGTAGCTGTATAACATAACAGATCCTCGTGACACCCCTATGAGTGAGACAGAAAATGCTGCTTATCAACATCATAGACAACACCACCGCTGGAGTCCAAAGGCCCGGGAAAGTTCACACCAGTGATTTAATTTCTGGGAGACTCAATTTTTCTTCTATTTGTATTATGTACCTGTAGTGCTTTACATTGCTCAGCCACTTGGGTCTTCCCCACCAAGTCAACACCCCAGTGGACTGTAGGGAATCAAATTTAGCAGTAGTGGAGAACTGAGATTAAGAGGAGGAGCCTTGGTGTCCTATGTTATATATATGAATGGTGGCTCTGCTCCTGCTTGTGTGGCAGTAGACCTTCTTTGAACAGTAAATCCTTGGCATCTTGAGACATACTTTTCCTTCCTTTCCATTTCTTCTTAGCTGTATAATACTTGCCAGGCTTGTGCGCAGATTCCTCCCTAATTCACTGTAGTGATCTGAGTCACTACTGTCACGTGAACAAGACCACTGAGGACCTGAGGAAAAATGAAAAGGAAATAGATTTGGACGTCCACTTCAGTTGGTGTTGGCCCATGGACTGTACCCCTACAGCCAGCTCCATTGGGCATTGCTCTCACCAGGCTGTTAAGAGAAGGGGCGGGCACATCCTGCCTAAGAGAGACACCATGACTGACTCTGCATCAGGGTAGTTGACTAAGCAAGAGATGGTAGAGAGTGCTAGTAGTTTTTCTTTCACCCTCACCTATGGTTGGAGGAATCTCTTTTTCTCAAAAATTACTGAAAAGAACCATATTTTGTTCTTTTTCTTCGATTTAATAAATTATATTATTTTCAGAGTTTCATTTGTTTGTTAGGGTTATGTTGCTATTACTTGGTTTATTAACTTTAACATTCTTTGGGGTGGGCATAAAAAAGGACTGGGGGTTGAAAATCAACAAAGTATGCGTTAATCTGCCAAAAGGAAACCTAATCTGTGTAACCAATATGCACTAATAAAAGTGTGAAAAAATATTTCTCAGTCATTGACTGATATAAATGAAAAACCAGCTTCTCTCTGTCTCTGTCATTATCTCTTTCCTATACTAGGGATTAAACTCAAGGCCTTTGCAGTAAGCTTTTATTCCCAGAACTTTTATATCTTTTATTTTGAGACAAGGTCTTACTAGGTAGTAACACTGCTCCTTTGGGATTCTGGGCTTCCAACCCTCCAACCTGGAGCAGCATGAGCTGGCTAGCATTTCCTTCCTTCTTTCTTTCTTTCGTCTGTCTGTCTGTCTGTCTCTCTCTCTCTCTTCACTTGTGATACTGGGACTGAATACCTGGCTGGGCCTTGCTCCAGGAAGGAATCTACCACTGAGCTACATCTCCAAACCTTTTCAGAAAAAATTCGTTGTGACCCGGCTCATTAAAATGCCCAGGCTGACAACAAATTGCAATCATTTGCCTCAGCCTTCCAGTAGCTGAGATTACAGGCTCTGACTCCTAGCCCTGGTAACACTCTTTACCTTCTGCTGTCTTTCTCTTGCACTATATATTATTAGTAAAAATGCTCACACACACACACACACACACACACACACACACACGCGCGCAGTTCTTACTATTATGATTTGTCCTTTTACTGTGGCTTCTTCGGCTGCTCTAGAAGATTCTACTTGATCTATGATATTTCTGGAGTTCTTACATGAGAAATACAATTTGTTACCTTTATACACAAATAGAAATTTAGCCTGCACAGAAGGCAGCTTGGATCATACTTCTTTTCTCTGGAGGATTTTTTCGTTAGAAATGCTCCTGTGATACTGAATGATGTTGTAGATAAATCAAGTTTGCATCGTTTTTCCCCCTTAGAAGTAACCTAATCTGTTAGCCATTTATCCAGAGAATCTTTATCTTCAAATGTATTAACACATGTTCTATCTCTTGACAGAACTCAGTGAATATCTTTGGCATGGAGGACATGTTTTTAAATAGTACAGTTAAATGATTAATTTCTAGATTTCAGGAAAAAAATTTAGTTAGTTTAGAAATGTTTATTTTCTTGAATTCTTTTAATTTTATAGTTTGGTTGAATGATTCCTATATCTATGTTTTGTTTATTCCTGTAAACATTTCTCTAGCCATAATTTTAATTTCCAATATTTTCAAACATTTTGATTTTAATGCTTTTTTACAATAATCATATGCAAAATTTATTTCCTTACTGCATTTTTGGAGTCTATTTCCTCTTTGGATCTAGCCAATGTTGGCTTTATTTTCCCATTTTTACCCCTTAATATTTTCCTAAGCAACACTAACTCGTTTTTTCATTACTTGCCCTAATGACATAGCACCTTTGCTTTCTGATCTTACTTCATAGACAATTTCATTCTTTACCAGTAAAATATTTTTAAAAATCAACATAAATGGTTAGTGACAATTTATGTATATTTCATGGAATCTTTTTTAAAAATTAGCATTTATATAAAACTTTATATTTGGCATTATTATAAAAAATTTACACTTCTTTTCGTCATCCTAACAACCCAAGTAATAGGTATTACTTTGAATTTTATTTTACAAACTGAAGAAACATGGCTTGACTCACTCAGAGATTTGTAAGAGTTCTTCTAGATTTCTTTCTTCTTCTTTTTTTTTTTTTTTTTCGTTTTCTCAGAACTGGGGATTGAACTCAGGCCCTTGAGCTTGCCAGGCAAGTGCTTCTTCTATTGAGTCATCTTCCCAGCCCCTAGATTTCTTTCTACAAATAGCTATGCTCTACTCCCTTCCAGTTGGGCTACTCTCTGTTACTCATTTTTCATTGTTTATATCTATTTGCTTTTCTTCCTGAAGTATCCTTCTGTAGAACCCACATCTCAGCAAACCCTACATTTTCTAGACCAGCTGCTGCAAGGACCTCTGGCGTGGAGCAGGAGCCGCAGCTGTGCTCCACACTACTAGGATTTCCACATCTTGGTTCTACTTCTCCTGGGTACAGAGGCCAATGGCAGCCTGTATGAACATGATCTTGAGCCTCACTGAACTTCCCAAGCTGTTTCTCTGTATGTTTGGTGGTTATATCTATAAGTATATTTAACTCTCCTCCAGCATCTCAAACCCAACTCAAGTCCAGGTTGCTTCCTCTCTCTGCCAAAATGCCCCAATAGGTGTTAGAAATGAGCACCTAGATCCAGTAACTAGTTTGCACTCTCCACTTCAAGAGGTTGAATTGTTGGCTTCCTGCTACCTACAGGCTTTGATCCTCTGCCTCCACTCCTGAGTTCACTATGCAGCATTTTCTCGAGCTTCCTCCCATGCAGCTTCCACTTTCTCCTCCACAATCTCTTCTGCCATTGGCAATTTCTGCACCTATTTAGAGCTTCGGGGATTTTGGCTGTCTCCTTCTCTCGCTGTAACTAGAGTTTGCAAATTTTTCTTTCCTGTTCCCCTCATTGCTCTTGGATGCTCTCCAGCCCGAGAAAGGGGAGGTACTAACTGCCCAGACCCAGTTCAGACCACAAGTGCC
>PVJA010015472.1:0-34240 GCA_004027025.1 Myocastor coypus | reverse complement strand
TACTTTGAAGTTATTCGTTTCATTGCCAAGATATTGACCCTTTCACTTTGTAATGCTCAGGCTGATAATTAGTCATTATCTACCCCAGATCTTAAAATGACTCACAGAGAAACACTGCTTAGGGCAGTGGTAGTTTCAAAAGCTCTCTTGAAGCTTTCAAATTGTAGAGAGAAATGTATTTATTGTCTCTCTGACTATTGGACATGAAACTTCCCTTCCAGTTTCCCACTAGAAAGATTATCTGTGTTTGAATCAAAGCATTAAAATCAGACCTACATTCCTTCCCACATCCAACCACTTTTGATATATACCTGTAGATGCTAAGAGTCTGTTGCCTTTTTTATTCAGTAATGATGTCAGGAAAGGGCTAGCTTTAAGTCTAAAGAAATTAAAATTTAAATGGAAACAAGGGCTTCTTCACCTCTCAGTAATTCTTCTAATGCCTTAATTATGCTTGGTCAGATCTATAATTTGCTTCACTGAAAAAAGTTTATTGATTGATTGATTGATTGATGCAAGATCACACTATGCAGACCAAACTTGTAGTGATCCCCCTGATTTCTGCCTCCCTAGTGCTGGGACTAGAGGCATGTGTCACCACTTCCAGACTCCATCTCTGGTTCACCGTGCCCAAGGGCAAGGGTGGCATGGCATGCGGTGCCAGGAACTGAACCCTGACCCCTGTGCTTACCTAAGCAAGTGCTTAGTGTGTTGAGCTATACCTCTGGCCCTTGAAAAAAGTTTAAATAATGAATCCTTCATTTTTAATCCTTTTTAGTGATCTTTTTTTCCCTTTTCATTTTCCCACCTTCTAATTTTCAATACAAATGATGAATCATGAAGTCGCTGAGATAGTCCTAAGCACATTTGCCAACCTCTTCAAATTTCTGACTTATAAAGAAATCTAATTTAGGATTTTTGTTACAGGGAAAAATCATTTATCGTCAGGATAAAACATATGCTGGTGAAACACTAACCTAAGTACTTGTAAAAGACACAAGGTCAAAATAAAGTTTGAGACATTGTTATATCTTATTTTTTGAGCAATATTCTATCATTTTGTGTTTTAATACTTATTGTAGCTTATTCATTTTATTTATTTATTTATTTTTATTTTTTAAAGAAAATAAAAAAGTAGAGCCAGGTGTGGTAGCGTACACCTATAACCCCAGTACTTGGGGAGGCTGAGGCAGGAGGATCAGTGCAAGTTGGAGACCAATCTGGGCTACAAAAGTAAGCACAAGGCCAGCCTGAGCTGCTGATCTGCCAGAGCCTGTCTTAAAAAGACAAGACAAGACAAAACAAAACAAAAAAACAAAGCAAAAAAAAAAAAAGAAGAAAAGAAAAAAAATTAGAAAAGGTATAGAATTTCACTAAATAATGAGAACGTGACAGTAGATGTTATATGGCGCATTCCTGTCTTCAAATTAGTTGTTCAGATTACCAGATACAAGCATGTAAGATTGACCCCAAAAAATCATAAAAAATTTAGAAAGATAAAAAATTAAGCATCAACTTCTCCTTTCAATAGTCTGCAGAAATCATCAGTACAATTATCCAAGTTATCTTGCATCTACACATAACTATATCTTTTTCCCTTCCTTTCTTTCCTTTGTCCTTCTCATCTCACATCCTTCTTCTTCCCTGAGCAGATTCTTTCCCTGTCATAGTATCTATTGTACTTTTCAAATTGTATTTACTTTTTTTTTTTCTTTTTCTTTTTTGAGACAGGGTCTTACTATGCAGTTCAGGCTGGCCTGGAGCTCACTTTTGTAGCTCAAGCTGGTCTCGAACTCACACTGATCCTCCTGCCTCAGCCTCCCAAGTGGTGGGATTACAGGCGTGCGCACCACGCCTTGCTTGTATTTACTCTTTCAGGTTCTTTTTTTGTACCAAGGATTGAACTCAGGACCTTGAGATTGTTAGGCAGTCTCTGATGCCAGTAAGCTACCTACCAGACCTCTTTGATATATATATTTCAGCCAGCTCAGATTGCCCTGTGGGTGGGGCTGGCACAGCATGTGATACTGGGGATCCAACCGAGGTACTTGCGATTGTCTATGCAGGCACTATAGACCACTGAGCCATCCTGCTGGTCCCCTGAAAATCTTAGCATGTTCTATTATTTAAATACTAGAGTCAATTATGTCAAATTTGCACCCTTGGGCATTTTAGCAATGTCACCCTTTAGATCCTACTTTTCCCTTATGCCGTTTTCAGCTGAAGCAGTTGCTACTCGCAATTGGTAAAATCTCACACAGTATACAGCATTTACACATTTTTTCTTTTGTAATAACAAAGGAAGCTAAAGCGATTCTGTGGCAATGTGAAGATGCATCCAGAAAAACTAAATAAAGTATGCATGAACTTTAACATCTCCCAATTCATGTCAAAATAAACATGAATTTTGTGTTATCTCTTATAACATCTGAATGTTTTAATTTAAAATTGTATACTCTAGGAAGAACAATAGACTCATATGTGTGTTTTCATTCACCTGTGTGTTTAACAACCTATGATGTATCTAGCTTCCCACAAACACATGCAACTTATATTATTTCCATCTTGCAGATAAAGAACTGGAAGCTTAGTGAAACTAACATATTCAAGGTTTCAGATTAAAAAGCCAATATCAAATATAAGTTGAGCATTGACTTTCAGCTTGTAGCCTGAAGGGCTATAATGTCCAGAGAGATGAGAAAGGACCAGAACTAGGGACAGTAGGATCAAGCTATGCTAGGTTGGCTTCAAGAAAATAAATATAAGATTAAATATCAGAAACAACATCTATAATACAGGTATCTAACATACATCAGACTTTGTCAACTCAACCAAGTTCACCCAGAGAGCCCTTGGAAAGAACCACCTAGCTCAACAAGTAATACAACCATGGGAAGAAAATGAACTTCATAGTGCATTTTACAAGCCCAGCGGATGCAGAACTCCAGGGAGCACAGTGGTGCCACTGAGTTGATTTGGTAGCACCAGAACTGATGTAGCGGAATGGGTTCTACCCAGAACTGCAGCAAGTGGAGTGGGAGGCGCTCTCTCCAGCTCATGAAGGAGACAAGCCCACTGACTTCTCCCTTGTTCAGGGCCCGGTGAGGGCCGTGCGTTCTGGAGGACATTGTCACAGGTGCTTTTTGTTCCATTTCATAGCTAATTTAACCTTGGTCAGTCTTGTACTCTCTCGTAAATTTTGACGCATTGATTAGGAATAAGCAGTAGGAAGGAATGAGTTTAATATAAAACACAATTTTTACTTCCTTTAAAAATAAATTTGGGACGGGCGTGGTGGCTCACGCCTGTATTCCCAGCACTTGGGAGGCTGAGGCAGGAGGATCAGTGTGAGTTTGAGACCAGCCTGGGCTACCAAAGTGAGCTCAAGGCCAGCCTGAGCTGTATAGCGAGACCCTGCCTCAAAAAGACCAATAAATAAATAAATAAATAAATAAATAAATAAATAAATAAATAAATTTGCCGAATAAGGACGGAGAAAAATTTTTGAAATCTTATTTAAGGTAGCTTAGCATATTGATATATTATTCACACAAAAACCATAAACAAAGTCAGGCATGTTGGCATATGCCTGCAATCTCAGCACTTTAGAAACTTCAGGAAGGAATACTGCAAGTTTGAGCCCAATCTGGTCAAGTTTTTGAAACCCTGTCTCAAAATAGAAAATATAGTTGAGGATGATGACACTGGGATGAATCCCCAGGAAAACACACACACACACACACACACACACACACACACACACACACACACACAGTTTTTGTTGTATACTTTTCTAAAAACAAAACAAAACATTATTTATTTATTTATTTATTTATTTATTGGGTACAGGGTCTCACTACACATTTCCAACTCATAGTGATCCTCCTGTCTCAATCTCCAAAGTGCTGGGATTACAGGTATGTACTACCACACACAGTTGGACCAACGTGTTATGCCCCAGCTTTCAGGGCCAGCACTGCATGCAGAACCAGGGATCAAACCTGGGTCCTGCACTTGCCAGGTAGGTGCTTAGACCTGCAAGCTACCTCCCCAGCCTGTTGCACACTTTTTTTTTTTTTTTTTTTTTTTTTTTTTGTCTTTTTGAGTCTTGCTATGCAATTCAGGCTGGCCTTGAGCTCACTTTTGTGGCCCAGGCTGGTCTCGAACTCATACTGATCTTCCTGCCTCAGCCTCCCAAGTGCTGGTATTACAGGCATGCGTCATCACACACAGCTCTGTTGTATACTTTTAAAGAAGAAAGAAATACGTGAATGTCTAAAGGTTCAAAATAGTCTTAAAAATTTGTTATGATCTAGTGAATAATTCAGAATTGCTACAGAATAGAAAAGTAAAATTCGAGATTTAATGTCTTCCTACTCTGTAAAGAGGAAGAGATAAGTGGGATTAACAGTTCAGGCATTTAAGTAAACAACAAATGTTTTTACAATGCTTCACAGTGTATAAAGCTGTCACCCAAGTTACCTCATTAGATTCTCAGAATGGCCCTCCATAAAGTAGATGGAAATATACTTATTAAAGAAAGAAAATCAATGGGGCCTGGCAGGATGGCTCAGTAGTCTAAAGCACCTGCTTAGGAAAGCTTAGGCGGCTGCAGGGACTGCAGTTCGATCCCCAGCACCACATGCTGTGCCAGCCCTGCCCTCAGGGCAGGCTGAGCCGGCCATAAAAATAAGTAAATAAATAAATAAATAAATAAAGGAAGGAAGCAAATCAAGACCCTGGGAATTCAGGCAACCTATCAGAAGCCACAGTCAATTAATACCAGAGTTATAACTAAAATCAAAGGGGCTCACCAAATAGCTCAATGGATTAAAGTGCCTGCAAGCAGGCACAGGGGCCTTCTTTAGGCACACTGAGATGGCAATTGAGACTGGGTGTGATGGTGTGTTCCTGTAATCCCAGCTCTTGGGAAGCTGTAAACAGGAGGATCACTATGAGTCTAATATAATAGTACGATCCTGAACACCCTGTAGGTCCTTCCCTAAATACGAAACAAAAATCACACAAAAAACCCTAATCAAGGTCTCTAAAGTGAATTCTTCCATCCCATTATCCCTTCACTCAGTACAGTCCAAATTCTACTTAGACTGAGTTTTTAAACAACCTCAAGATCCTACTATAAACACAGAAGCACAGATGTCTTGGAATGTGACCTTAGCTCTTTACAACTACCCCCACCCCCAGAAATGTGACTATTGGATCATGTAGTAATTTCATTTTTTAAAATTCATTTTTTTGAGGAAACTCTATGCTGTTCACAGTAGGCACACCAGGTTGCAGTCCTAACAATAGTACAACAGGAGTTTTCTACATTTGGCTATCCTCTGTTGCTGTTGCCTTTTTTTTTTTTTTTTTTTTTTTTTTTTTTTTTTTTTTTTTTTTTTTTTTTTTTTTTTTTTTTTTTTTATGGTTGTGGTCATCCTAGCAATTGTGAGAGATCTCTTATTATAGCTTAGACATATGTTTTCAGATAACTGGTGATGTTGGATATCTTTACTTACCAGCTCTGCATATCTTCTTTGGAAAAATGTATATTCATGTCCTTTCTCCACTTAAAAAATATAGTTGTTTATTAACTTATATGTTTTGGGTATGAGTCTTTTCCAGATATACATCTTGTGCATGTCCATCCCAGAATTTTTCACTATGCACAAAAAAGTGGAAATGAGACCGGACACCCAAAGTTAAAGGAAGAAAGGTTTATTTAGCTCAGTTTGTAGAGGTTTCAGTCCATAATTGGCTGGCCCCAAAGCATGATGGGTAGAAGACAGGCATTGCAGAGGAGAAATAGTTCAGGGAGGACAGATGCAGCAAAGCAACAAGGACGACAGCAGTGCTTTCTACCCCTTACATCTTATCCATGCTACTTAGGGCAAGTGGCACTCACACCCTTAATCTTAGTGCCCTTGACCCTGGCATTGCACCACGGGTCAATCTCAACATCACACACTCTGATAGATCAAGCCAGCTCTAAGAAAGCCCAATAGGGCTCCAAGAGGCTTTGAGCAGACATTGAGACACAGGATATACCACCCAGTAAATGGATAAAGACAGCGCCACTACAGTACTCTCTCGGTTCACCAATGCTTCTTTCTGTCTGCAAATGGTTTGGTTCACAAGCAAAAGTGTTCAGCGACACTGTGCTTCCATTCATGAACTACACTTGGGGATAAACATAACCGTGGCCATCTTCTGCACAGGAAGGTAACCATCTTCTCCCAGATTCTAAAACAACTAAGCTTGTAAACTGAGGCACCAGGCTGTATCACTAGGTAGCCACACACAACCAAGTATTATTTGGCCAGAAAAAAAAAGAAGCTCCTGTTATGTGCTGCAGCATTAATGAAACTTGAGGACATTTCACTAAGTGAAACAAGCAACCGCAGAAGGACAATTACTGCCTGACTTGCTGTACAGCTGATATATAATTCCCTTACAGTCTAAGTCACAGGAACAGGGGTACAGTGGCAGTTGCCAGGAGGCAGGAAAAAGAAATGGAAAGTTGCTGCTCAAAATTTCAGTCATGCAAGATGAAAATTTCTAAAGACTTGCTGTATAACGATGTATTTATAGTTGACCATATATAATATATGATATATAATGCACTACATACTGGATAAAGGTCTAATCAATCTTCTATGATCTTTTTTACAATTAGAGAAAAGCTCAGAAAAAGAAAGGAATGGGAAAACTGAAGTAAAAAAAATCTGTTCCATATATGGTATTAGCTCTTTCTAAGCAGAAATCTACTGCAGATGGTTGCAGGTCAAGGAATCACTCAGGTCAATTTTGCTGTACTGATAAACAGTGTGATACAGAAAGGCCCCCTGCGGGAGATGGGCCTAAGAAAGACCAGACGTGATAGATATGCCAACAACGCTTCCCCCTTCACAGCACCCTTGTGGGGAGCAGGTTTTCGGACTCTCCTCCTGCTCGGTCGGTCCTGCGCATGCTCACTTTTGGGGAAGGGGATATGAAGTCCAGATTCAGACCCTGAAATGAGTTGGGAGGAAAATTCCTTTTTTTTTCTTTCCATTTCTGGTTGACAGTCAAGGAGATCCCTGGCTTAAGAGCATAAACTCAGCTATGCTTTCAGCGAAAAATGACGGGCTGTCTAAGGAAATACAAGTGGACCGTGCTTGGAGGCTGGGAAAGTGTGGAAACTCTGACGAAGGAGGTGTGGACCTGGCCAGTGGAAAGCATTTTGGTGGGTCTAATGGCTTTGGGAAAATCTGTACGGCTGGAACATTTTGCCACACATAAGTGGTTATTTCCTTAGCCTCTTCTACATTCACTGAGAGCTCTGCGTCACTGAGTGGAGAGGGAAGGGGCTGGAAAACAGTTGCAGTGTGGGTTTGTCAAGAGAGATATTCCAATTTAGGTTTTCCAAATGTGTTGCATGTAACAAAGCCTGTTTTTCTTTTCATTTCAAATGAAATGTGCCTCATTCTGGTTCATTTAATTCTTGGAAACATAGTTTTATATGTCCAAAGAGCCCTTTGAGCCCTTGGAGGGGTTGCTGCGAAGCCTTTCACCGCCAACCCCCTTCTGTGGAAGCAGGAAATCGAGTTCTGTCAAATGCAAATGAGCTCAGCCTCCAGCAGCCAGTGTCAGAATGCAGAATGCCACGGGATTTAGAGACAGCCCGCCCTGGACAAGTAATATCTGGGGCCTAAGAATCTACACAAAGTCATAGCGATTTCACAAATACGTCTATATGCAGAGCTGTCTTAAGATTATGTCAGTAAAAAATGTTTTCCTTTGTCTCATGGCTTAAAAACTTCCAGGGACCCTAGCAGACCCGTGTTTCCAGAGTTATCTGTCTTCTTTAGGAACCAAACGTCTTCTCTGATTCAGGTGTCATACTCTGCCTGAAACAATGCTGGCTGCCTGAAAGATGTTGGCAACTCTACTGAAAGAAAAATAGAGCCAGAACACTAAGAGCTAGGGCTATCCTGGAAGGGGTTAACACAGTCAGCCTCAAAAGAGTGAAGTAACCACTGCCAGAGGATAATAAATGTGACCCTCTCCGACTATCAGTAGCAAATATTTGAGCTTATCAAATAACGGAGGAAGTAGTTTAGTTACAAATAAACCAATCTCTCATAAAACAAGTTTTCACACAGGGTCATTTCATTGAGCTGGAGACAGCTAGAGGCCACTCTGAGGCAGGACTCCCCCTCTGTGTACACTTCGTAACAGCCTCTCATGATTAATGGACAGCCAGGGGGGGAGGCTGCGAACTGAGGCTCTGAGGACTGAGAAACCGAGCCTAGCTTCCTATCAGCAGAACAGTCATAAACAGCATCTCAGGATTACTGCGAGGAAGTGGCTTGTCCTCAGGGAACATAGCTGGGTCTGCCCTGTGCCCTCCCTCACCCCCGCTTCTTGCTCTAGCTCCCCGCCCCCCTTTTCTTTCCCCTGTAGAGCAGAGACCATCGTGTCCTAGAAACTATAGTAGATGTCACTGCTTGGCACTTGCTGGGCAAAGAGGACAAGTATGTGGGTGGGTAGGGGAGGCGGGACGCTACTCTTAAAGTCACAGTGACTGCCAGGCCGAGGCTGTTTTTCTGAGGCTTTTGAAAGCGGTGTGGTGGAGGCATTTAATTTGGATTCCAGAAAAATCACAAACGTTGTTTAAAAAGAAAAGAATAGAGCTTGTTTCAAAATACAAAACTCACCGAGATTAAGAATAAATAAAAAATGTCCCAGCAGGGTTAGAATAATTTAACAAGTAAAAAGAAACAGAAAGCATCCAGATTCTTGGTATGTAAATGCCATCTCTAATGAAATAGGAATATGCATTTCTCTGTATTATGACTTCATAGCAGTTTCATTTGATTCTCCCCCTAGGATTACAAAAATAAAACATGTGGATTATATGAAATACAGGCATAGAAATACAAAGCTGAAAAATTTCAACTATGACACCACCATTCAAAGGCAAGCAGTAAGAATAATTTAGTATACTTTCTTCTAGGCCTTTCCCAACATCTTTTAAAAATAGAATGTTGAGATCTTAGCCATATGTAGAATTTTGTTTCTTACTATTTTCAGCCAACATTTTAGCATAGTCATGCCCCCTCATGTTATCCTATATATATATATATATATATATATATATATATATATATATATATCTGTAAAATATTTTACAACTTTAACATAGGGAGATTTTTAATATATGTATATATTCATGGCAAAAAGGCAACATTTACTTTATTTTTAGGTGTATTTATTTATTTAAATCATTAAGGCTGGGGATACAGCTCAATAGCACAGAGCCTGGCTGTCTTGTCAAGGTGCAGAGTTCAATTCCTGATATATATATATATATATATATATATATATATATATATATATCACCTATTAATGTGTTTCTAATACATTAAAGAGGAAATTGTTTTCCAGTCTCATGGTTAACTCATTAACTTTTATATTTGCAATAGATGTTCTGGCCATTGTATTTTCCACAGTGCTGAAAGAGTCGTCCCTTACCTCTTGGCCTCACAATGCACTTAATTCCGCCCATGCGCTTTCTGAGTGCTAGACTCTTATTGATTAACCTGACACTATCTTTAGCACGCACATGGGATTAAAATGTGAAGCTGTGGCCACTGCAGCCCCCACAGTCCCCGCACGCCGCCGCCCAGGGTACCTGCCTGTGAGAGCACTCTGGCTCTGTGGGAGGCCAGGAATCATTCCTGGCGACCATTCTCTCCGGGTTCGGAAGCTGTGCGCCTTGCCCCCAGGAGAGGCCTGGGGCCGCTGTGCTCTCCGCAGTGTGATTTCGCTGCATTTTAGCGTCGGTGCCCCTGGTGAGTTCCTCGTTAGCTCAAAGTAACAGCCATGCTGTGGGGCTTACTACATGACGCTGACTTTACTTATGGTATTAAACTTTTCACCTGCAATGAGACTGAACGGTGTTCCTCACTAAAGGTTAAATGCGGTGGCCATCAGGGTCGGGTGAGGAGGCTGCTAAAGCCTCTCCTTAGTTATTTCTAAGTTGATTTCCCCCAGGACTTAATCTTCCTGTCTGACTCCCTTTGTGACAATTGACTAACAGTTCCCTGGTCACCCCCTTCTTCTATACCACAGAATTCGATGATTAGTATTTACAAGGTATTATATATTTCAAAATAGTTAAAAGAAGATTTTAAATATTCTGCCACAGAGGCATAGCAAATATTAGAGGTGATAAATACGTGAGTTGGTCTGAATTGTTCACAATGCATACATGGATCTAAACATTGCCTTGTATCTCATAAATATTGTGTATAAACAATATTTAAATAAGATTTGTCAATTTAAAATAAATAAAATTCAAGAAATAGAATTCCTCTAAGTTGATTTTCATTTTGATTCTTACATTCAAGGAAAAAAACCCAGCTTCCTTTTAGGATGATATCCAGATTCACGTGAATTCTTTTTCTTGACCCCATATGACATAATTGAGAAAGTTTTGGTAGTTTTGAAAGGTTTGAAAGTGGCCTCTTTCATGCAGAATCCAAACTGCATGTGAATAGGTTTGTAAACATTTAGTTACTCAGAATATTCTGAGAAAGCTAATCCCAAATACTGAAGCACCATGGTGTACTTAACTCCATGCTTCTTTTAAGAGATTTTAAATGAATGGCACCTGTGAGTTATAAGCAAGCTTGCAAGACAAAGAAATCAAGAATTTGGACTATAGACACAAAAAAGTATTAGTATTTCTTTGGCCTGTTTTACTCTTTACCTCTAAAGCACTTGCAGTTACTAACAGCAACAAATGTTCTGCAACATATGTTAAACCAAGATAAAAATAAGCTCATATTTATGCAGCAATGATAGGGGTGACGGCCCACACTTGTAATACCAACACTCTGGAGGCTGAGGTAAGAGGATCAGTTAGTTCAAGGCAAGCCTGGGCTACAAAGTGAGCTCAAAGCCAGCCTGAACTGCATGTAGATAGACCCTGTCTCAAGAAGCATGCATAAATAAATAAATAAATAAATAAATAAATAAATAAAGTAAATAAATAACTGCAGCACATACTATTTCCAGGATTTACATACACTTAAATATTTAAACTTATAAAACAACAACATTTTGGGAAAATTATTGTAGTTTTCTAATGTCACTAGAAGGGGTTAGAAATTTCAAATTTCAGTCATTGAAATCTGACCAAAAACAAAAGAGAATTATTCATCCTTTAACAAAGATATTTCCCTAATCTAGTATGCAACATAACAACAAAACTAAAGAATCAAATCTAATCTAATCTTAGTGAAGAATTCTAAAAAAGATTCTGAAGACAAACTTAATAAAGATATTATTTTTGTCTCCTGACTGCTAAAAATGGTAATTTTTCAGAGTTGCTAAGAACAGTGGACTTGTTTCTTGGTGGAGGGAGCCAAGAAAATCCTGAGGATAAACTGTGGATGTAGAGTTAGCCCCGACCTACATTTTGCAGCTAACCTCTCCTATGTCTCCCACTATGGCTCTCACCCCTTGTTGACCCAATCTACTCCATGGACAAATCCTGTTTTTGTTACTGGATCAGAGAACATAAGGAACATTGCATGGGAAGCCCATGAAGTAAACCTTGAAGACCAAAGAAGAATGCAACATGAACCTTGGTAGCAGCTACTATCACCCAAGGACTGGCTCTGAGGCCACGTTGGTGGCAGGTGCCTTGTAGTCTCACAGCAATACTGCATGGTAAACACCTCACTACTCTTCTTTCTTGTTGTGTGTCTTAAGGTTCTGAAGTTTTAAAAGCTGTATTTAGGGAAGGGTCTACAGGATGTTTAGGCTCTCACTACTAGATTGGACCCGTAGTGAGTGATCTGCCTGTGTACAGCCACCCAAGAGCTAGGATTACAGGCATGTGCCACCATGCCCAGTCTCAATTGCCATCTCAGTGTACCCTTGGGGCAGGGCAGGCTCAGGGATCGAACCCCTGGCCCCTCTGCCTGCTTGCAGGCACTTTAATCCCCTGAGCTATTTGACCGGCCCCCTCACTATGTATTTCTCCATGTGACTCTATATCTCCTAAAGTTCTGAGTTGTGTCCCCACTGATCATTGTCTTAAAATTAATTGAGGGTGTGAAAGGAAACAAGTAAGCCAGATATTAGAAAACTGAATGCTTTCTTTAGTTTGGACTTTTAGCTGCTGTAACTGTTGGGATACCCTGAGATGGCTGCTAGCCTTGACGCAATGCCCTGACTTACTAGCCATACTTTCTTGAGCTGTCAGGAATCTGTAAGATTTTTGCACTGTTTTACGTCAGCTTTGTACATGTCATCCTTTTGTTTCATATACATCATGCTTTAAGTTAAAAAGAGATCACTGGATACCTTAACTAGTCCAAGGATTCATGTTGAACAAGTATTAGGTATGCTTGACTACATTTCTTGTTTTGACAAACTCTGTGTTTCTCTTTCTTTCTGTATATGTTTTGTGACAAAATAATATTTTTGCAAATATTAATTCATCCAGATTTTTTCTCTTGAATTAAGTTTGTTTTACAACATTTCAAGGCTGAGCTGTAAAGTCCCTTCAGGACAGGGAACCCTACAGCAAGGCAGTGTTTGAAAGTCAGGATTTGTGAAGAGTAGGGCTTAGCATCTGCCCGTTTTCTTTATCATAACCTCTATCACTGAATTCCTCCTGCTGCATCTCTCCCTGAGATGCACACACACACACACACACACACACACACACACACACACACACACACTTCTTAACACTTCAATATTGTCTGGTGTTCCTTCATTGTAGCTGCCAAGTTTGTGAAACACCTGCCCATGTCTACCATTAAGATTTAGCCTAGAGGCTGGCATTTGGAAGGAAGGCAACACTGGAAGGAGAAAAAGGCATCCTCTTCATTCAGGAGATTATGTGAAAAGAAGAACAAATATTGGTCCTTATAGACATATTTTGTTCTCTCTAAGGTTTTCATTTTAGACATGTTCCCATCTTCACCATTAAAAGGTACTACTGGAGTTAGCAGTTGAAAGCCAGAGCTGAGATAGTTCAAGCCATACTTTAGGAAGTATAAAAAGAGTATTTGATCAATCTTGCATGCCTATATCTGCTAATCTGAGCAACAAATTTGATGATAACAATACATAAAACAGCAACTATTCTTAATTTCTTATTGTTGTTTTGAAGTTCTGTGTTATTTTTGTTGTTTTATGTGGCTTTTTTTTTTTTTTTGTAATGCATTTGGTTGTTACAGGATCTCATTATGTAGCTCAGACTTGGGGTGATCCTCCTGCTCTCTGCCTCCCCAGAGCTGGCATTACAGGCCTGGGCCACCACACCTGGACTCTGGCTAGCTCAGCACACCCTGGCAGTGGGGCTGGCATGGCATGTGGTGCTGGAGATCCAATCGTTGTCCCTGTGCTTGCCTAAGCTTGCCTAAGCAGGTGCTTTAGTCTACTAAGCCATCTCACCTGCCCATATATTGCTTTTTTTTTTTTTTAATCTTTGTTCTTGTTGTTTTACTCTTAAAAAAAGAAGGAAAAGAACACAATAGAAACAAAACCCATACCCGGCAAGTTGACACAGTACAACCACCAGCATTCAGGTTGGCTTTTTAATACTGAGAGTCTCTGTGAAATTTCTTAAGACAGGAGATAGATGCTGATGTAATTTCAAGAGATTTGGGGTTCACGTTAGCCTTCAGTCCTCTAAAGGAAAATGATATGATTAGAACATAAAGGTGAACTTGTGAAGCTGTTTCATTCACCTAGCTAACTACCAAAATGAGTCTGGATACGAAATGAATGTTTCAATCTATTGGCACCATGACAGTGCCCACAGGCTAGAATCAATGGCCCTTGTTCTTGGCTGGACATTGGGACTACATGGTAAATTCAAAAGACATCTAAGCCTGGGGCGAGGAGGACCAGTTATATACAGCATCTCCAGGAAGCAGGGTCCTGGCACCAGTACTTTTGAAGTTCTCTGCTGGTAATTAGAAGGTTTAGTAGAGTTGAGAATGACTTCCTTAGCTGAAAATTACTATTATCTAACAGCAAAAAGTAGTTTCCAGTTACTTTCCACCTGCATTAGTTAGCTGCACTTATTACTCACGAAGTTAAGATTTTAATCCCAAATGATATTTAATCTACAGAATGATGTCAATTTATTTCATCTTCCAAGGTTAAATTATAGGACAAAGTCACAAATTGAGGCATTCTATTACATCACAACATAAGCATTGTTCGTAGTTCACTGAAGAACCAGAGTATTTGTCAGGCAGGGATTGCCTAGAAGTCTTCAACTCCGGTGCTGTTTTTATGCTAAGCCAGGTAGTGTAGTTCTTTTTTAGTGGAGGCTTTCTGTGCCTTGTAAGATATTTAGTGTCATTCCCAGCTTCAGTTCACTTGATGCCATAAGTACTCCCATCCCCCCAGCTGTGACAACTAAATCCAGACATAAAAACAACATTATCTGCATCCAGGTATTTGCTTTTAAAAAGAGAGGTAGAAAAAGGCGAAAGTAGGCAAACAGTAATCCTGGAGGTTAATCCATTACAGTCAAAACCGCTGTCAAGATAAGTAAAATTTCTAGTCTAGCCATCCTTGACAGCTACTTCCTCCTAAGAATCTTTTCTTTTTCACTGTGACTGTCACTGGTTTTAAGGAATGCAACTGTCTGTAACTCAAGTGAGGTGTCAAATTAGGAGCTGGTTAAAACTCCAGGCATGGTTTGGAAAGAAGACATCAGAATATGAGAAATTGTCAAGAGCTTCGGATTTTTATAATTTCATGTGACTCTTTCTGTCTCACTTTTTCTTCTTTAATTTGTGAATGATAAACATGTGCATTATTAAAATAATCATTCCATGGCACTCCAAATCATATTTCAACATGACTGCTTATTCCACCTAGGAAACTACACTGGTTAAGCTCCACTTATATGAAGTCCTTCAGAAAGGAGAAAAGAATTCTGTGGGAAAAATTTCTGTGACTGTTCTATATGTAAAGGCAAAAGCAATCTCTTTTCAATGTAAGTGGCTTTATCCTGAGCTATTAAACATGTAAAAAGTTCTCTAGAATAGCTGCAATGTAATATTATAAAGAAATATAGATGGGTCAAGTGGTACTTGAAGAGGCCAACTGGTTCCAATTTGAGCCATGAAAGATCTAAATGCACACAGTTCTATAATCTATCATTCTTATTGTTAATTTCAGAGACAGGTGATTATGGGATTCGTTCCTCTGGCTGAAGAAATTTAAGTTAGATTTGTAGCTATGTGAAAAGAAAAGGTATCAGTGTATAATTTGGTTTTGAATATTCTGAATGCTTTAGGAATTAAACAAACAACCACTATACTTTTCGAGTATTGGAGAAAACTCTAGGCTTTGTGTAAGAGTCCCAGGAGGAAAGCTCAGCCAAGAACAGTCACACCATGACAGGAGAACTTAAATTTACTTCTTGGGCTATGAAACAATCTTTCTTCTGTCTTTCAACTAAAAGTGGACATTTCCATTTCATGTGTATACTTAGGCCCTCCCAGTTCCATAAGAAACATTAACATCGACCCAGGTTATTGATGACATGAGACTCACAAAGTGATTTACTTGATGATTCCAGAATGCTGGACAATGAATGGCTTATGGATTTTTTGGGGAACAAGGGGAGTTTCTTCATTGTCTTGACCTACAGTGATGTTGAACATAGGCAAATGAGTCCTAGTGAACACATTCTGTTACTTTTGTAAATTTAACATGTCCACTTTTTTTTTTTTTTTTTTCACTGTTAAACATTGCTTAATGTATAAATTTATTACCTATTGTTTTAAGGAGAAGCATCCTGTAAGCTTTCCTCTACAACAGCCTAAAGCCTCACTACAAGGCCATAAAATTACTGAGTACAATAGATCAGTGTCTTAACAAAGAAATTCATCCTAGTATAATTTTGTCATTTCTCTAAAAGAAATTAGAGAGGTTTACTCTGAGGACATTTGAGCTCATGCCGACTTAAGCAAGCACAGAGGCCATGGTTGGATCCCCAGCAATACATGCCATGCTGACCCCCCCTCCAAAGCCCACTGAGCCAGCCACTGAGACCGGGCATGGTGGTACATGCCTGGAATCCCAGTGCTGGGGCAGCTGAAACAGCAGGATCACTAATGAGTCTGAGCTGCATCGTGAGACCCTGTACCAAATACATTTAAAAAAAGAAGGACATTTGAATATAATTTCATGCATTTTTTTCCTTTTAGAATGAAAAGCTTCATATGTAGAATGAGTGAAATATCAATATATCTTAAACCAGTTTATGTTTTTCCCATATAAATTTTCCCAAGCTCTCAGTTAAAAGGAGTGAGTCTTTCATGAGAAAGGGGTCCAAATAGAGAGCATCAAAGTGAACTGACTGGTCAGAAAAGCCTTCGTGGGATCCTTCGCATTCCAGGAATATGTCTGGAAATCATCTCCGTTCCCAAATTCCAAAACACTGAATGGTCTGGGCACATTCCTTTCTGGATTTCTGTGGAATCGTGTTTTCATTCTCAGTAATGTTTTCCATATCTATTCTTACATTTGCAAATGCCGCCCCTTTTCTAACAAGAAGAACTCTTGCAAAGTTGGAAGTTTGTCTTGGACTTGACAGTCACTGCATAGACATGGGGTCCTTGATGGTCATGAGAACTGAAGGAGCAAAGAGCTGCTCTGGGATGAAGTGGCCACACACCCACTTGCTGCTGTGCTGCTCTAGCCAGTCAGACATCGCAGTAGAGTCTTGGCACTCCCTAAGTCCAAGAAGATGGCACCTCAACCGTGCTGTTTGCAAATAGTGGCAGTTGTTATTGTTAAGGTCTAAATACAGTTGGTTGAGTTCACTGGGTATTGAACTCAGGGCTTTTGCACAAGCGACATCCCTAGCTCCCCCTATTTCTTTATTTACTTAGAGATAAGCTCTACTACCATTTCCTTTCTGGGGTCCTTGCATGGTCTTTCTCTCCATGTGCACCAACCTGGTAGCTGTTCTGCTTCTTGTAAGGTTCCCATTCCTATTCAGGAAATGTTCTACTCTCCTATCCTTAGGATCCCTATCTCCAAATAGAGGGTAAGCGCTTCAGCGTGTGAATTTTAGGGAGACATTTTAGTTCATAATCATTATCTTGGGAAGATAATTTCTGTTGGTGGGAGGTTAGTATCTTAGAAACTAGGGAAGATCAGGTCAATCTCACCTCTAGTTAAGCCTAACCATGGCCTCTCAGGTGAACACAGTACAGGCTATGTGGAGGACGAGGCAGACCACAGACTTTTTTTTTCAAGCTATGTAGTGAAGGTGAAGGAAAGAATCCTGAGGGAATAAAGAATATTTACTGTTTAGTAACCACATCACCAAGTGGTTACTAAAGCCATTGATGTTCAGCATGAACCACTGATTGGATAGTATTTAAATATCTATCTATCTATCTATCTATCTATCTATATAAATGTGTGATGAAAATTTATATATATATTATATATATATATATATACATACCTTGAAGAGTTCTAGAAATTTAAATGTAATGACATTTTTGAATACCAAAGTGAGTCTTTAACACAGTGGTTACTTAGCAGGATACAGTCCTCCTAGCCTAATTCTCATGGAGGGGCTGGGAGGGCTGCTGCTATAATAACTGCACACCTGGTTGAGTCCTTTATATCCCAAGCATTATGATCCCAGCTAGAGAGAGCACTCAGCAGCAGAAATGAAGTTCAGAAAGGTACAACCGTTTCTCAGGTTGTTCTTGTCTTACTGCTTAAAATTTTTCTTATACTATTTGCTTTTACTTAGCAGTACAAGTACTGCTTATGTTGGAAAGATGCCTGCTCTCTGCATCATTAGATATAGTTATGAGCTCTTCCTCCAAGAAAACAAAATCTTAATTAAGCAACAAGTAAGAAAAGGCAAACATCATTAATTTAGATAGAAAATTATGATAAAGCAATCACATGAGTAAGTTTTAAAATCCTATAGAAGTTCTTTCTCCCTTGGAAATATTTTTCTTTCTTCAAACCATAATTGATGGTGCCTCCTTGGAAACAATCCTAAGAGACTAGTTGAGTTACTGGAAATCATATAGTTTAAACTTAAATTGTGGTAATGCACACTGCCTCTTCCTATTAAAGCCAATCTTGCTAGTAAAGAAAACCTAATTACCAATCACATGCTTAGGCTGATTGTGATGAAAAGATGCTCCAAGCCATAAGTTTGGGTTGAGAAAGGTAAGTGCCCATTCCTCAGTAAAAAACTAACATGTTTGTTGTGGTTTGGATCCAGAATGTTCCATTGAACTCTGATGCACCCAGAGGTGGAGTTTTTGGAGGGTGGTTGGATCATGGGTGGATTCACCCTGGTCAGGTAGATGCATTACTAGTGAGTTCAGGGGCTGCATATGCTGTTAGAAGGCCAGGCCTGGTCACAAGGGGTGGGTCCCTGGAGACGTGGCCTGCCAATCTGGGCCTCTTTCAGGGTCCTTCCCAGGTCACTGTGACATGGACAGCTTTCCTCCACCAGACCCTACGAGCATATGGTTTGTGCCCAGAGCCTCCTTAACTAGGATCTGAAACCCCTGAAACTGTGTGCCAAAATAAACTCCTTCTCCTTTAAACTGGGGGTATCAGGTAATCTGCTGCAATGACAAAGAGTGTTCTAGAAAATGTTGAATTTTACTTATTTATTTTTGGAGGGTTAGGTTGGTGTACCTCTGCACTCAAAAGAGACAAAGTTAGTATTTTAGGGGAAATGTTTGGGGAAAATTCCATAAGCTCACATCATGAGGCAACTAGAAGAAGCCAGTTTTGCCTGCCATGTAATACCTCACTGGCACTACTATTGGCTAATGCTTAAAACCTAGTAACAGAAACTTACTTCTCTTTGACAACCCACCTTTAAAAACAAAACTTATAGCATGGCAGGCATCGCCCTAAAGGCTTTAGAGATAAGAAAATGAAATACACTTAGTTCCCAAAGGATTCACCATCCACTAAAGGACATCCACACTGGTGATCCCACTCACCACGATATAACTTATCAGAGAAGAGATTTAGGAACCATGGGGAGCGCAGAGGTGAATGTGTGGACACCAGAGATGTGCGGGCAGAGATGACCAATGGCTTGGTCCTAGGCTCGGGCTGTCTGAGCAGGCTCAGTAGCAGGAGGCCGGGAGTGGGGCCTTTACCCTAAAGCCGCACGTAACTTGGGCATGCTGGGGGGAGGGGGAGAAGAAAAAAATCCAACTACTTTTTCTCTGAAAGTCAATGTTAACTGTTGTTAATAAAATACTTCTTTTTCTTTTTATTTTTTGCCAACCAAAGCCCAATAAATTTGGGAATAAAGAGACTTGGTCTTCTGGTCATAGTTTGGGATGAGGCTTTATTGATTTATTTATTTGTTTCTGTTGAGGTATTTTATTTTTATGTTTTACATTCTTAGAAAAAAAATCCCAGGGTTTTTCCTCTTGTGTATTTTCATCATGCTTCTTCTTGATCCATGATGCCTGCTGAGGTCATCAATACAATGAAATGATGAGATGGGAGCAGGTCGCTCTGCCATTTTTCCAGAGCTTTCAGTTACACATCAGACCTGGAGCCAATCACGTCACACTTGTTTAACCTGCCTGTGAGGTTCACAACCGTTTTCCCAGCCCAGTGATAAATGATTTCAAATTCATCAACATAACTGCTTCAGCACTACAATGAGAAATTGGACAATGACTTCGGAGCATGGCCTCGTGAGGACCTGGCGCTTGCCACTGCCGTTTTCGGCCTTGCTGATGCTCTTGGGGACATCAGCCGGGACGATTCATGTGCACCATTATGGCGCATGGAAAGATGGCAGAAGAATTGGGATGGGACTTCAAGCCTGTGCAACGTGACCTCACTCTGGTAAAAACTAGAATGCTTAACAAAGAAGTCACTGATGCTCAAGTAAATTTGCTAAATGTAAGTTCCTCTGTTTCTCAGATAATTAATTTTTTTTGTACCCTAAGTTGGTCTCAAACTTGCAATGATCCTTTTGCAGTGATCCTTTTGCCTCGGCTGTCTGAATAGATGTTATTTGTGAAGCATGATTCATGCCGAAATTTAGATAGAAAGTTTTCTTTACTTTTAAAATTTTTTTCAAGTTTTTATTTTTTTAGATATAAAGTTTTCAGGCCTGGCAGGATGGCTCAGTGGTCTAAAGTGCCTGCTTAGGAAAGCTTAGGTGGCTGCAGGGACTGCAGTTCAATCCCTGGCACCACATGCTGTGCCAGCCCTGCCCTCAGGGTCATGAAAATAAATAAACTACAAACAAAAGTTCTGAAACAAGAAAATAAATAAATAAATAAATAAATAAATAATTCTTTAAAAAAATAAAGTTTTCACTAAGCTAATTTTAATTTATTTTTGAAGTACCTGGGATTGCTAGAGAGATAGCTTAGCAGTCCAAGCACCTTGGCAGGAAAGCGCAAGATCCTGAGTTTGAGCCGTGGTTAGCACCACCACTCCCTAAAAAAGAAAAACAAAGTGCCTGTGATTTAGCAGATTCTGCAATCGTTATGGATTGATTTGGCAACCCAGGAAATGGAAGTGATACTTTTACAGATTTTTTTTATTAGTATATGTTTGGAATACACAACGAATGTGTTCGTTGCTAGTGCTGGCCCACGTCACGTTCTGGTGCCTTGCTTTCTCTGCCTGTCTCTCCACATCTGCAGACACCTTGTAAGTGTCACTGCAGTAGCACAACAGCTGCTGTGGTCTCGGCCCCTCCTTGATGGCCTTTCCTTGTTTCATGAAATATGCTACAGAGTTTGAAAAAGAACTGGCGTGGATGGCCTTTCCTTGTTTCATGAAATATGCTACAGAGTTTGAAAAAGAACTGGCGTGGGTGATGAGAAACCATTCTTATTTGGTGGAAAGACTACCTACTGTACATGTTCAGGAAGCAAACAAAAGATATCCAGTGTCGCTGCTTCTCCAAGTTATCATGTGTGCTCCAGCAAAGAACCAGATATCCTTCGAGGAGAGAAACTGTAAATCTCCTTTTGCTGAATTACTATATATATATATATATATATATATATGTATATATATATATATTTATTTATTTTTTATTTTATTATTATTATTTTTTAATTTGCCCATCAAACACTTGGCTTTGGCTGTTGACTTTTTGGGCTTTTTTTTTTTCCATTTGTTTGTAATCCTTGGTTATTCAGATTAAAAGCCTATTTCTCTAGCTATTTTCTTGACTCCTTTGAAAATAATTCTGCCTTTTATTTTCTATTTCTTCCTGCTGCAGGAATCCTCTCAAATTTCTCCAATATGCCACAAAGAAATTACTAACAATTAAACACATTTTTAATACCTTTGCATCAGGAAAAAAGTTAGTTTCTGAGGATGCCAGATTTTGAAATTTTTCAATTTAGAATTTAAATTTGAAAATTCAAATGGTACTATATTATCTCCAACTACATTATGTCTATGATGAAAACACTGGGACTTTAAAGTTGAGACCAATATTGGAATAATTAAAACAGCTTTTTTTTGGACTCTATGCTACCTAAAAATAGGCTCTAAAATGAATGTGATTTTGTATTAAAACCTATAAAATTTTTTAAAAACATGATTTTTTTTAAACTTGATTTTTAATCACCTTTACTTTTACCTGCCATCACCATCAAATGTAAGAAGCGGCTAAAAATAAAATAAAATGATGATGGTGATAATGACAGTGTAGTTTCATGTAGAAATATAAAACCTCATGTGCTAGCTACGCACTTTCAACACACTGATTTGGATTAAAACATTTTGCCTGTGTCAACAAATTTTTCCAACACTCTGAAAAGAAAAGTTGCCAAGTTCTATGAATATTAAGCATCTGTGACTACTCAGTATTGTTTTTCTAAAATCACATGATAATTCATTTGTATCTTTGTTCATGGTGCTTGTCATTTTCTTGTTTATTTTACAATTATTTCTGTATCTTAGTTCCTCTGATGGCTTCAGGAAATGATGTATATTTGAGTTGTCTCGTAATGCTTCATAGCACCTTTCTCAGAAATCAACAATTGTGAATGAAAAAGTGATGTTATTTTTATACCAGCACTCCAAGATTAACATTGAAAGTTTCACATTGGCATGTAACAGATTTAGGAAGCAGAGCAGTGTGCCCACGGAGGTCAGAAAGAATCATGTGCCTTCCTGCATTAGCAAGGATGGAAGATGACTTCAAAGCCACCAGCAGACCATTTACTTCATCTGGGATCAAGGACCCTCTGTGGATAAAAGGCAAAGGAAGTCATCCACCTTGAACAAAAAATATTTTCCTAAAACAGAGGTTTGCTATCTAAAGCTCCTTTAAGTCCCTGGGCTCTACCCTATGAAATCATTCTCCTTGAAGTATAATCATTCCAAATCCCATAATAATAATTTGGGGAAAGACAGATTGCCATAGAAAACACAGAGTATGGTAGAGTTAGGAGTCTAGCATTAGGAAGATTTGACCGGGTTAGAAAATTCATTCATGAAAGCACTGTGGTTAGAACTGGTGGGAAACCACCCGTCTCTGTGCTCGTGGAAAGGAACTAAAAGGATATGGGGGGGAGATGCCTTTACGGGACTGGGATAAATCTTCCACAGACAGACCGAAAGCCCAGCTTACTTAAGCTAAGCCATGTTTTTTTATATGTATAAATTTGATATCATTGTTTTTTTTGTGTTACATCTATGTTAAGAAAAAAGCATGGAGACCTTGCAGGAAATCATTCAAAATGTTCTACACATGCTTTTCTTAGAAAATGAAATTTGTAATACATTCAGAGAGTGGAAATCCTCAACTGTTGATCAGCTGAATCCCTCCAGATTCTCACTGCATTGGCTTTGTCTCTTCTTTGGCCACAGAATCCGCCTCTGTACCAGGGACTGTGGGGATATGAAAAAGTAGAGTTTTAAACATGTATACAGGTGTCTAAAAGTATCAAACTTTAGAGTTTCAAAATACAACAAAATTTTTTATCATTTTATAGCTTTTGGTTTGTCTTAAAAGCTTCACTCTTCTTTTGATAGTAGCTGACAGATCCAATCCTATTCCCATATGCTTTCTGCTATTTTAATAGAAATAGTATACAATTGCCTCAGAAAAGCACCATGTGTTTCCAAAGTGTGAATCTGAGCACCCTCCATCTGGGCCTGCTGGCATCTTTCTGAGTCTCATGTGATTGAAAGAAATGTATTCAACACTTTGCAGCTCTTAGGCTAGGAGAGGAAGAGGCTAAAGCAAAGGAAGGAGATCGCTTTTCCATTTCCAGTTACTGAAAATCAAGTCAGCTTCAGCCTGTGATGCTTTGCCATTCCTTCCACGCAAGTGGGTCTGGTCACCTAGCAGAGCCCTAGACACACAGCGCTTCCTTAGTGAAGTCCTGTATGACTTGACAGCTGTATTTGCCATATGGTAATGAAAATGCTTACTTTGATGAAAATTTTTCCTTCAAATGCTGCCTCTGTAGAACCTATGAGGTCCTAAAACAGGAGGCAGAGGACCTCATTGCAATTTGGTTCAACAGGAGATTACTACGAGATTACAGAGGATGATCTAGGGACTGCTGAGATGGTATGGAATAAATAGAGATCGTTCTTGCCCTCCAGAATTTATAGTATATCTGCAAGATAGAAATCGAGCAAAGAAAAAGAAATTGAGCAGAGAATTAGACTTAAAGTTAATATTTGGTGAGTAGATAAGGTAAGAATATTTGAAACTTTACATGGACAAAATATAGTAGAGGATTCCAATTTTTTTTTTTTTTTTTTTTTTTTTTTTTTTTTTTTTTTTTTTTTTTTTTTTTTTTTTTTTTTTTTTTTTTTTTTTTTTTTTTTTTTTTTTTTTTTTTGTGGCTAGTAGCATGTCTTATATAAAAATCAGATTTCTTTTCTTCATCGGCCAAACCACTGTTTACATTTCTTGTCTGCAAGACAAGGTCTTGTATCAAAATAATAAAAAAGTAAAAACAAAACAAAACAAAAAACAAAAAACAACCAAGCATTAAATTATGAATCAGGCACAGTGTTCAATTTACACATCTAATGGAGTATATTGAGATATAAATACTGTATGCTCAAGTTTTTCTTTGGAAGGGTCTAGGGTGTTCAGGGTCTCACTACTAGATCAGACTTGTAATCAGCCTCCCATGAGCAGAGATTACAAGCATGTACCACCACACCCAATCTCAACCACTGTTTCAGAGCACCCCAGGGTCAAGGCTGGCACAGCAGGCCCAGGGATCAAACCCCTGGTCCCTGCACCTTCTTGGAAGCACTTTAATCCACTGAGCTATTTGGCCAGCCCTTTTGAAGGTTTTTTTTTTTTTTTTTTTTTAAGTTTAAATTCAAATAATTCTGACACTATGTTGAATTGTTATAGCTTCAAATAGATGATATTAAAATATTCCTGTGTACTTAGTACAAAAAATAGTACAAATAACCTCCTGGCAAACTAAGAGAGTGAGACATCTTTCCAGTAGGAATTAAGGGTCAAGAGACTTCTTGTGTTTGACCACATTGAAAAAGGGAAGTTCATTATCCGGGTGCAGGTCGAACACGTGTCTGGTGAAGATGTCCTTTCTGGTTTGCAGATGACTGTCTTCTCCTTATTAAAAAACAAAAAACTAAACCAAAAAACAAAAGTAAGAGGGGCTGGGAAGATAGCTCAGTAGTCTAAGCACCTGCCTGGCAAGTGCAAGGATGTGAACTTCATCTGCAGTACCACATGCTGCTCTGCCTTGTGGGCTACCTACACCAGGTGTGGTAGTGCTTGTAATCTCAGCACTGGGGAGACAGCAGGATCCTTAGGAGTCTAAACTGCATAGTGAGACCCTGTACCAAGATAAATGAAGGAAGAAAGGAAGGAAGGAAGGAAGGAAGGAAGGAAGGAGGGAGGGAGGGAGGGAAGGAGGGAGGGAAGGAGAGGAGGGAGGGAAAGAGAGGAGGGAAGGAAGGAAGGAAGGAGGGAAGGAAGGAAGAAGGAAGGAAGGAAGGAAGGAAGGAAGAAGGAAGGAAGGGCCAGGGCGATAGCTCAGGGGCATAGTGCCTACCTGGAAAGTGCAAGGTCCAGAGGTACATTCCTGAAAAAAATCAAGTTCTCCCTTGAGAATTAAGTAAACTGGCTCCTGAGGGCTTGCCCCTTTGACCTAATCATCTCCCACAGGCAACCTAACACCTCCAAATCCGACCTTAAGAGTTCAGCATGAATATTGGGGGCACACAAACATCCCATCTATAGGAGAGTACAGAATAGAGTCAGTCATCAAAAGAATAATTCACATTAAAAATTCATTTCATCAGATTCTTATTAAATCAGTTGTTACAAAATTCAGCTCATTAATAAAAAGAAAATGTCTCGGGCCAGAGAGATAGCTCAGCAGCCCAACCACCTGTCTGACAAGCGCAAGGTCCCGAGTTCCATCTCCCTGATATGAACAACAACAAAAAATTTTTTTTTTCTTTCCTAAGTAACGATGCTTTAGTTTTAAGACAAATAACTTCATGCTTAAACTACATGAAATCAGATTCCCCAAAGCAAGCACCTGCTCTGTTTCTTTCGAGCCTCATCACAGTATTGAAACTTGAACCCTGCCCCAAAAGCAAGCTGAGTGAAGTGAATGCTTTTCTGTTCTTATGAGAATGCAATGGATTTGATCATCACAGGGCCCCTCCTGCCGGCTGAATACTCTGGTGGAATGGGGGTATTTTGTTATTCAAACTATGGAGCTGAACTGAAGCCCTAACCCTCCCTCTAGGGAAACATCTCAAAGCCTGGATCCCCTTTTTGGAGGACTGACGGTGTGGTAAGAAGAAACTGCCCAATCCCTGGCAGACAGAGCAAAGGAGTGTTGCTGTGACATTAATATGGGACCAATTTAACAGCTACGTCAGAATGGAGAGAAGAGTGGAATCGGAGTATCAACTGGGAGGCATTGATATAAAAAAATCCAGCTTTCATTTCCTGTCAAAAGCAAATGTTTACTTCTTAAGTTAAATACTATATGTCAGAAATAAATTTGAAATCCAAATTATTCTTCCACCGTATTCAGGATAGATGCTCCTCTGTCCAGCTTTTCAAAAACTCTGTGGAAAGTTGTGTGATCTCCAAGTTCGTGTAATGAAAAAGCCTTGGAAATCTTTCCGTTTGTCATGCCTGTGCTGAGGGCAGATGACTCACTGCGTGAATCCAAGTGAAATCACTTAACCTTTTTCTCTTATTCAACCCATCTGGGAAGCTGAATGTGAGCACTTCACTAGGAAGCAGATGGTGCGCCAAAGCTAAATTTTCCCAGATTAAAAAAGAAGAAAAATGTGTTATAAGCACTAAAAGTACCAAATATGGAAAAAGACCAAGGATTGAAAGGAAAAGAGCTATAAATTGGATCAGACCTTTTCCCCTGCAAAAGAAAAGGAAAAAAAAAAATGTAATCCTTAAAAAATAAATTCTGTGAGATGATTTGGAGACAAAGTTAGTGAAATGTTTGCTAAGCCCCTCATGTGTAAAGGTGGCCACGGATAACTATATTTATGGCATGTCAAATGCCTTTGTTGGTTCGTTTAGCAATATGTCTCAGAAAACAAATATGATTGTATTAGGATGCTTTTCAGTTTTCTAGTTGAAAACTATAGAGTTAAATACTAATAAACATGTTTCTTGAGAAATTTCATGGTATCCATCAGAATTATAGCTCAGATGCAATTTAATACCAGTTGAAAAAAAAATTTCAACACATTTTAGGATAATTACAATTTGAAATCTCAGAAGACATTAGAAATTATACATCTCTTAGAAGGTGAGTTATTGTCCTGTGCTAACTTCATAGGATTTGCTCATACTGTACCTAAATATGTATAGTCATAACTTCAAATGTCTTTACTGTAGACGGCAGTATTTATATCTGTTATGTTATATGGAAGAAGAAGTGGCCTCTTATAGATTAAAATAGTTTAATGAACAAAGTAGATCACGGCAGAAGGCATCTCTGCTTGTTTCTTGACTGGCTGGGAAAAACTTAGGGAAAGTTAGGTAAGTATTCAAAAGACACAGCTTGTGGATGAGGCTGGAGACAAACCTGAGAAATTCATACATTAGAAACTCCCACTGTCATAGAGTAAAATGCAGACTGGACTGTGGGCCGCTTCTGATTGTAACTTCTGATTCTAATGGGAAGCTTCACTGTGGTCAATACAAACAGCACCTCTCCAGTGCAAATTAAACTTGGCTGAATTCCCAAAATCCTATTTTAAAGCAAAATACTAATATGCACATATTTTTTTCTCTTCAAACAATCCCTTTTGTACTGAAATTGCATCACACTTCTACTCCTAAAATGCAGGTGAGGCAAGGTTAAATATCTACAAATGTGAAACTTGAAAGCTATGAAAATTTAAAACATTGCATTTATTAAGAAAGAAGTTGTGGGGGACACCCACTAGGACCCCCTCCTGTCCCTCTCTTCGACAGGAACTTTCTTTCCCCTAATAAATATATTCTGCTTATAAGAAAGAAAGAAAGAAAGAAAGAAAGAAAGAAAGAAAGAAGTTGTGAGACTGTACCATGCACATAAATAAATAAATAAATAAATAAGAAAGAAAGAAGTTGTTGCTAGATGTGGCAACTCTTGCCTCTAACCCCAGCACTTCAGAGGCTGAGGAAGGAGGATAGCTGCAAGTTCCAGGCCAACCTGGACTATTTCATGAGTTTAAGTGCAGCCTGTATACAGTGAGAACTTATATTAAGAAAGAAAAAAAAAAAAAAAGAAGAAGAAAAGTTGCCTTACTTTTCTGTCATCACTGAGACAAAATACTTAGCACCAAAAATCAAAAAAGGAAAGGTTTTTTAGCTCCCAGTTTATGGAGGTTTCAGTCTGTAATCATCTGGCTCCAAGGCAGGGTGGCAGGGCACAGGGGCAATGCTCCTGGTGGTGGTGGAAGACAGTAAAAACAACAACAGCACAGAAGGCAGGGCCAGAGCAACACAGCACCAGCCGCTTTTCCTCCCTGTCTTCTGTGCAGGCTGACCACCCTCGGGTGGCCATGACACTGACACCATCTCCCTTCCCTCCTCTTGCACAGGCTTGGGATGCTTACAAAATGAGTGAGGCCTCTGGGCCCCTACTGAGTCATTTAGTTAAACTTCGAAACTTCCCAAGTTGACACAATGAACAACGTCCTAGACTGGTGACAGCATGTCTTCTGTAACCCAGGCTGCAGAACTGCTGAGTTACTCAGTCAAGCTTCCAGCCTTCTCAAGTTGAAACACTGGACCAACCACTACAGAAGTGTTTCATGTGTCTCTTACTCTAGTTTTCTTCTGAGGAAGAATAAAAGAATTGACTGTAAATATGGCTTTTAAGGTCCATAATAATGAATATTCAGATAAGGACAAGTTTCCACTTCAACATAGAACGTACTACTGACAGCCAAAGTAACATGGGGAATACTTATAAAATAATTCTATTAATTTTTTTAAGAATTCCAAACCAATCTAAGCTGGGCGTGGTTACACACACCTGTAATCCCAGCATTTGGGAGGCTAAGGTAGGAGGATCAGTGTGAGTTCCAGATAAATCTGGGCTACAAGTGAGCTCAAGGCCAGCCTGAACTGCATAGCAAGACCCTGTCTCAAAAAGATAACAAAAACAAACAAACAAACAAACAAGTTCCAAACCAATCTCAATATTCTTCTATTCACTTTGGCTGTATTACACACATGGATTCCTATTCATATGAATATACATGCATACATATAAAAGAATATAAAAAAAAAATATATATATATATATATATATATATATATATATATATATATATATATATATTCAACCTGAATTGATTACTCTGTTCTCTTATAGTAAAAATACTGAGGGGGGCCATCTAAAATTAAAAGCAGAGGATGAACCATGGATGTGTAGATTTAAAGTCCCAAATCAAATGAATATTTTATTCAGTTTAATTAGATGAAATGAGGCTTAAATGCCAATCTCGAGCATTCTTTTCAAATAAATGCCTGTGCATTGGCCTCCTAAAGATCTGTGTTTACTCAATAGCATGTAAGAGTTTTTCATAAAAGGATCCTGATATATTTTCAGGTACTCTTAAAGCAAAATATCTGCGATATATAAGATCATCTTATTGGCTCCTGTTACATCTGTTGTATCCATAAAGTGTCTTAAGACTTTGGATAAGTCAGATTAGTGTTAGCTTGAGTCAAGACACTATGGCCCTCTTAAATAATGCAAATCAGCTGTTGCATCGTTATCTTCAGTGTCCCATATCTTTATATAGTCCTTCTTGTAACATAAATACTAAATATAAATTCCTCATTAGTGCTAAATATCTTTCCCTTCCTCTCCTTAGTAGCATAATATTTAACCTCCATGTGAGTTAAGACTCACTTCCAATAGCAACCACTGAAGAACAGTAGCCATGGCCCTCCACTATCCCATAGGCCTGGGCCTCAGCAAGGGCCACAAGATGACTAAGAATGTGAGCAAACTGGAGGTGTGTGGCTTCACCCCCTACAAGCAGCGTGCCATGGAGCTGCTCAAGGTCTTCAAGGAGAAATGCGCCCTTAAGTTCATCAAGAAAAGGGTGAGGATGCACATCTGCACCAAGAGGAAATGTGAGGAGCTGAGCAGGGTGTTGGTGCCATGAGAAAGGCAGCTGCCAAGAAGGACTGAGCCCCTCTGGGATAAAGCTTTGCAGAAACAAACAGACAAACAAGCAAACAAAAAACGAAGAAGAAGAAGAAGAAGAAGAAGAAGAAGAAGAAGAAGAAGAAGAAGAAGAAGAAGAAGAAGAAGAAGAAGAAGAAGAAGAAGAAGAGGAGGAGGAAGAACAAGAAGTGGAAGGAAAAGAAGAACAAAAAGAAGAAGAGGAAGAAAAAGAAGAACAAGAACAAGAACAAGAACAAGAACAAGAACAAAAACAAAAGGAATCACTTCCAGTCCTATGGTGAAACCCAGATGCAAGTCCACGCATGTGAGTACCAGCAGCTAACAGTCAGCCTCTCTTAAGAGCAGTGTATTTACATTTATATTGATAGCACAGAGTGGAGTACACACATATAAGCACTTTCAAACTTTCACTTTGTTCATAAATCCATCATAAAAAATCTTTGATGCTATACTTAAGAACAATGTTAAAAATTACCAATGTTGTCCCATAAAATCATTCTTATCATGTCTTCCTGAGCACCAATTCTTTCAATATACAACTCACATATGCCATTTCCTTACCACTCTGCCTAGCAAAAACTGCAACCAAAGTTATAATATAAACAAATAACAAAACTCTAATTGGTGGCTTCAACTTTTGCATTTTTCATAGTTGTACTGACTGTTTCTATGTTTTAGTGTGTGAAAACAGTTTTTAGATAAATAATAGATTAAGAAGGAAAATATGAACCATTGATGTTTGAGTAAGAAATTTCTAGATTATTGTCAAAGCTCAAAATTTATCTCACCTCTACTATAGTACAATGCCATTTCAATTTCAGTGTTTTAGACTAAGAAACCAAATTGTCCTCCCAAACAGCTGATGGTTCTGTCAGGGAGAAAACATGTCACTTAATTTCTGGCACAGACCTGCAGCAACCATGAAGAGAGATAAAGAAAGAGGGGAAATGCTCGCACTGTTTTGTTTCACTATCCTTCCTTCCTTTCTCCCTCCCTCCCTCCCTCCCTCCCTCCCTCCCTTCCTTCCTTCCTTCCTTCCTTCTTTCCTTCCTTCCTCCTTCCTTTCCTTCCTTCTTTCCTTCCTTTTTTTGTTTTCAGAGAACAGGTCTTGCTGCATGCTTCAGGCTGGCCTGAGACTCACACGATGCTCTTGACACAACCTTCCCAATGCTGGAATCACAGGCGCCAACCTCCACATCCAGTATGCTTCCTATTTTTCTAAGGCAGTGTGCCGATTGCTTTTTTTCAGGGTCTCATTTAATTTATCGAGTTCTCCCTTGGGTGACTGCCTTATAGATATAACAATCTAAGACCCATTGGACTTAAATTATGAGCAGACAAAAGCCAATCTTTCTAGTTTGTCTTTGGGCATAAAAAGGAGAAATACAACCCAAACCTTCAGCTACACACTCACTAATAACGTCGCACTTCAATATAAGTTCATCTTTCTTCTCTCAACATGCGTGGTCAGTGCTCTGAAGCCTGCAGCAGTCCCCTTTGGTTTCACATGGTTTCTCAGAGCCACCTGGGGGAGGGTGGAGAGTCCCAGGAACAGTGCTCGCCAGTTCTGAGTCTCCATTTGAGAGCTTAGAGGGAAAAATGCCATGGAGTTCCTTGGCTTATTTATTTATTTATTGTTTTTTAATGCTTCTTAAGTAAAATGAAACTTCTAATTCTCAAGATGCTGATATTTTTGTATGTGCTGAAAATAATCTTAAATCTCTAATGCTATTCTTGTATTCATTCTCTTCCTTATGCCTCTGAGGACAACGTTTTGCTCAAATTGAATGAAGCGTCCCAGCTTCCACTGCGACTGTGCTTTTAGCCTTTGCCTTTTGGGGGCTCTTCTCTTACATTTGTTTTTCCTAAAGGTATAACGTTAAGAATTTCAACTTGTCTGGAAAGTGTCAATAAAAGAGCTAAAAATTGTGCTGCATGAAATTAGACTTTCATTCTACAGTGTTCACATGTAACATTTCTCAGTATCTAGAGCAGTTAAATAAGCAATTGTTGAATCATAAAAGATATTAATAGTCAGGCCCCAGGAGCCAGTGATAAAAGGTTGCCATTATAACATTGATAAGATTATAATGCTAGGAGGTTTTTTCACAGCTTTAGGTGAAGGCATTTTTTGATGATTGCATTACAATTCAGAAATGTCAGTGATGTATGTATCAACCAGGTCTTATCTAGAGTTTTCTAATTTAGCCCCTTTAAAACACACTTATCTCATCTTATAAGTTTTAGGAAAAGTCCTTAATACTTTATTGTCTCTTCAAGTTTCACACTGTATGAGCATTCATTCACCTAATGTACACTTTAAGAGGATTTGCAGGAAGTGAGTTATTTAGCAGTTTTGGTCATCAGATTCCTGCTTTGGTTTGTTTTCCTTCTGTAGAGCTACTGTTTGTTAGTTAGCACTGAAGCTGTGGTTCAATCTTTTGAAAGTGGAAGCATTTCTATGTGCTGTAATGTTTGAATAGCTTTCCTGTGCATATATTAACTTTATAAAAAACAGGAGAAGAAACAGCACATTTACAGATTAACACCATTAAATGTGAAACAATACTTCAAAATTAAAAACCTTTAACTATTTATTTATTTTATTTTACTTTTTTTTTTTTTTTTTTTTTTTTTTTTTTTTTTTTTTTTTTTTTTTTTTTTTTTTTTTTTTTTTTTTTTTTTTTTTTTTTTTTTTTTTTTTTTTTGTCTTTTGGAGACAGGGTCTCACTATGCTTTTCAGGCTGGCCTTGAGTTCACTTTTGCAGCCTAGGCTGGTCTTGAACTCGCACCGATCCTCCCGTCTCAGCCTCCCAAATGCTGGGATTATAGGTGTGTGCCACCATGCCTGGCTTAACTTTTTATTTTTGGCTTAAATGTTTTTCAGCAAATTAGTAGCACTTGGCTGAAGTTTCCAGTAGAACCCACCTAGCTCTTTTCGGTTTTGTTTATTGAGCTCTAAGACCTACATGACCACCTTGATCTGGGTGCTCTCTAGTCCAAGCGGGCTAAACTGTTTGGAGAGTCCCAGAGCTTTCTCATCATTTGACCTTAGAGAATCAGGTCATCCAGATGCATAGCAAACCATGAACAATTTCTTTTCTGCCTTCTCCTGCAGTGAACTATAAAGATTCCAAACCTGCATCTGCTCCACATAAATTGGGCTTTGTGGTTTTTGATGGTCTTAAATTTCTGTGATTTTGTGTCCACTTTACAAATGTAAAAGGCTAAGATCCAACCTACTATCCTTTTACCTCTTAACTGAAACCCTGTGTTTATTTGCAGTGCAGGAAATTGTGTTCATTTTAAAGAGCTCACTCAGCTATCTATGTAGAGTTCCAAAGATTCCATTAACAATTCATAGCTGCTTCACTACACACTAGTGTAGTGTGGTTAAAATGGTTAAAATAAAATAAAATAAAATAAATCATGGTGCCATGATTGGCAAGGATGTGGAGAAATGAATCTCATAAATTATTGGTGAGAATGTAAAACAGTACAGCCACTCTAGAAATTTGATGATTTCTTATAAAATTAAATATATGCGTAAAGTGTATAAACCAATAGTCAAGAGTCTTGGATTTTTACTGTATAGAAATGAAAGTTCATGTTCATGCAAAAACTTCTAGATAACATTTCCTGCGGTTTTAATGGTAAAAGCCTGAACTTACATCAACTAAAATGTTCCTTAGTGGGTGAATGATAAGCCTTCTGTGGTGATCTGTGACATAGAATGTTTCTTAGAAATAAGAATAAACTATTTGCATTGTAACATAAATGGATCTCACAGTGATTAACTTGAATTTTTTAAAACAGTTATTATCAAAATGTTGCCTGATGGGATTCTCTTTGGGTAACAGTTTTGGAAATACTGTGAGCACAGGAATGGAGAGTAGACTGGTTGCTGCTAGCCTAAAGCCTGAGGACCATGAGAGAGCTCCTTGGGTGACGCAACGCATCTGCCCACTGACTTTGTGATGCTCATGTGAATTTTTGCCTGTAATAAAATTGCATAGAATTATACTCACACACAAAAGATAGGGGGAACACATACAAAACTTTCTAAAATTCACATAAAGTCTGTAGTGCCATTAGTTGTATTATTTCAATGTCGTTTTCTTAGTTGGGTATTGTTTTATAGTAATGTAAGATGTTGCCATTAGGAAAATCTGACTAACTGATGGCTACAGGAACCTCTCTGCAATACTCTAGTAAATTCTTAAGTAATATAATTCTAAAATGAAATTTAAAAATAGTTCACAATTTCATCTATTTTTCAGAAGGCATATTACTTGGGTCACTTATGCAAATTCAATTATGTAGAAAGAAATTGTCTTATCAATCTCCAATTGTATCCTTGCTTGAAAACTCTTGATCATTTTGATCTCAGTGAGAAACCCTACTATGAAGCTCAGAGAAGGGCCATGTTAATATTTTTCATCATGTGGCTATAGGAAGACTAACGTCAGAAAGACCAAGCAAAGATAATTTCAATCTTAAACACAGAAAAAAAAAAAAAA
>PVJA010015471.1:33530-45442 GCA_004027025.1 Myocastor coypus | reverse complement strand
AGTCAGTATACATAAAGAACTCATGCAACACAATAATTAGAGGACAAGCAGCTCCACAACTAAGTGAGCAAATGATCTACAGACAGTTCACAAGAGAAACATTTCTCATAACAAACTTACAAAAATTGTTGCCAAAATCATTAGGCATCAAATTAGTGTAAATTGAAACCACCATATGCTGCTTCTGCATATACATTAGAATGGGTGATACAGACTCACATTTTTTACTGAGTCTGTGGGAAAAGGACCTATTAATGGTGTAAGGGCAAAAATAACTACCATATCAGCATTTTATTATTGTAAAATAAAGTAAGTGGTGTTGTATAAATTTATAATGAAAATGGTATTACTTAGTTTGTCGTTCTAGTTCCAAAATTCATCAACCTTTTCACTTACTCTTTTTTTTTTTTTTGTACTAGTAATCAAACTCAGGAACTTGTGCTTACCAGGCAGTTGCTTTAACCACTGAGCTATCTCCTCAGCCCAGCTTCACTCATTCTTATTGTTAAATAGCATTGTATTCATATGCATACATTATTTTTAGCTATTAACAGATACATATATTAGTTGTTTCATCTCTCCAGTAAAAAAATGCTGAATTATAAATTGATAGGTATAAATTTTTTTTCTTTCACAACAATAAAATTTTGGGCTATGTTTGTAGGTCAGTATCATGGAATAATACACATGAGGGCCTGAGATTAATCCACAGTTTTTGAATGACCAAATACAAAAATCATTCCCAATAAGCATCATATGAAATAGAGAATTATACTGTGTGCTGAACTTTCCAATACTCTGTCACATACTCAAACAAAATGTATTTTACATAGTATGTGTGTGTTCCCATACATACATTTCAACAAGAAGTATGCAAAGGATGAGTGTCCAGAGAACAGCTGGAATCAAGCTTTCAAAGTTGAAGTTTACTGATTTTTATCTAGTGAAGCCCAGAAGCTTTGGTTAAAAAAAATCAATGTGGAAAATCAATACATAAAACTCAAAGATAATATTAATCAACCCAGAGAAACAACTGATAATTCCTGAGAAAATGATAACGCAGAGAAAATTGTTTTGTAGATAGAAAATGAATATGAAGTATGAAGTTCACTGTCACCTTAAACCTTTAAAATATCTGAAGTATAAAGAGTAAGTTTGAAAAGTCAGAATTTATAGGAAGAAGATGGACAGCTAAAATAACATTTAGGGGCTGGGGAGATAACTCAGTAGAGTAAGTGCTTGCTTAACAAGCACAAGGCCCTGAGTTCAATCCTCATCTCTGCAAAAAGAAAAGGAAAAAATAACACTTAGTTCATTCCTTAATTGACAGCTAAAATAAAGTCTTCCCTCTGATGCTGATCACTTAATTTGGCATGTACTGTTATACATATGTTTTTGAAAAATAAAATACATGCAAATGTGATTGGTTGTGTTATCAAAATGTCTTGTGCTTATATAGCACACATTTATTGTGATGATATATCCTACTTAAATGTTTTTACTCCAATAGATCATGTACACTGAGAAATTCTTCTTATAAATTATATATTCTGTACTTAGATTTTTTCATTTGTAAACAACTTGAATATATTAGTTTCAAACAGGATTTTACATAAATATGCTGCTATCTCTACATAGATTAGTCTAAAGCTCACATTCAAGACTAGAAATCTCTTTAATATGAAAGTCAAGTAACAAGAAAAATGGGGGGGGGTGTCTGGAATACCCAACACCCAAAATTAAGAAAAGAGTTATTTATCTCACAGTTAGTGATGCTTTCATTCCATACTCTACTGGCTCCAAAGCAGACTGGCACATGGTAGAGGGCAGCTGTTCATGGTGGCAGTAAACCTCAAAGAGCAAAGCAAGAGCAGCAGTTACAGAAGCTGGCAAGTCTTTCTTCCCCACATTGTATTCAGGCTCTCCTCATCAGAGCGGGTATAGCATTCACACCCACAATCACAACACTGGCCATGAATCAATCACAAGAGCTAGCAACCCACCACATGACTTAACATGCTTTGGAGGGATATCCAGATGCAAACTGTAAAAAGGAGTCAGAATATCTAAAGTGAAAGTAATAACATATTTTAAGTGATCATGCAGGGCACACATGATGATAATGACTACAGTGATAATGTTTTTGTCTGTTTTTATATTTGTAATTAAATTTGAGAAATGAGTACAACTAGTAATAGAGTTTATTAAGTACCATAGGGTAAAATAATAAATACTTTACTATACGAGGCATATGAAAAAGTAACTAGTTCTTAATCAAATCTATCCAGAATTTCTTCCCATGTCAAAGAATAAAAACCTAGGAAGCTTTTGGATGAAGATGAAAGAGAAGTGGCATAGCAGAAGATATAATAAATAAATTTAACAACATTAATTTTCATGTGTAGTTATGGATTTTTCTTAGTTTGACTAAAATATAGTCCCAGCTTCCTGGTCAGACACTAGTCTAGATGTTGCTATTGAACTGTTTCTATGTGCTATCAATATTTGCAGTCATTTGAATTCCAGGGTGATATCCTTAGTAATGTGTGCATAGGCCTTACATTTGTGTTTGGGATAATATATAAAGACATTTATTTAGATATAGAATCACCTGTGATACTATGATGGTTTTATTTTTATAGCAGCATTTTTAAAAATTGCAACAATCAACTACAGAATACTAAGGAGAAAGTAAATTATTCATGACATAAAGAAAATTAAGTTATCAAATATTTTTAGAAGAGTTGAAGAATATATGAAACACAATTTGAACACTTCCTTGGGAATAAAAAAGATGAAGTTTCAAATGCTAAATCTACTTATAGCTCACAGTAAAGAGTCCTAACATTCTTAAGTACATTTTCACAAATTATGTTACAGTACAATGGAAATTTACCTTAAAATTTTTACCAAATCTCTTTACTAAGTGCAAAATGTGATGTGAAAGTTCACCAATCAGTATGAATTATTGAGACATGACAACACTTACTCCATGCAAGTAGAGCAATGTATTTTTAGAACATATACTGATGCGGTCTAATAGTGTAGTGTTTCCTCAAATACCGATGGGAGAAATATATCAAAATAAAACAAGCCAACCAAATCTAGAAGCATGTAAAAAGGAATAAACATCAAGACCAGTGGCATCTGTATCAGGAGAACAAATTTTGCTTAACCATTGCTATGATTTGTGTACAACTGTCTCCTAAGAGCCTCATGCAGTCATGGGGCAGTTTCTGGAATTTGTGACTGGTCATTGGGTGTGGGAGCTGCAACTCCCCTGGGCCGGTACTTTGCATTTCAATATAAGGAAGGAAGAGAAGTTAGCTGCTTGAGCTGCTGCTACTCTCTGCCTTGCCTTTGCTGTTAGCTACCGCCATGAAAGTTTGCTCTCTTGTTCTTTGCTGTCACCATGAAAGGTTGTTTTCTGCCATGTGCCACTCTGCCTCGAATCCAGCTGAATATGGACTGAAACCTCCAGTAACTGTGAGCTAAATAAGCCTTTCCTTCTCTCATTTGAGTGTTGCGTATTTAATGACAGAAGAGATACTAAGACAAACGTTAATAACCCTTTAATAAATACACCATATTAATCAAGGAAGCAATACACAAGTATTCTCCAAAAGGATGTGGCAAAAGCACTTGACAAAGTCCAACATCTTTTTATGAGCAAAAAGATAAAATAACATAATAAATAATAGAAATAATAAAATGATAAGAATAAAAAAAACTTCATCAGTTAGATGAAACATTTCCACAAAAATATGCCATTTCATATCAGACTTAATGGTAAAACGACTAATTCTTTTTATTTGAAATAACAAAACCCCCTATTCTCATTATGAATGTATTGTATTTTACTGAAGGCTTTACAGCAATTATGAAAGACACAGGAAAAAAAAGAATTTAGAATTGAACGTAAAAATCTGCACCTATTACCAGGTAACATGATTCTGAGCACAAAATATTCCGAAGGATTTAATAAAATATATTCACATAAGTTTTTCAGTGATAGGAACATATACAAGTTCCATATACAGCCTGGAAAACGTATTCTGTAAATAATTTACTGGCAGTAGCATCAAAAGGAGTAATATCCTTAGGAAAATGCAAGAAAATAATAAAAGAAAATAGACTTTAAAAATGATAAGTAGGGTCTGGGGAGATAGCTCCTGGCATAAGTGCATGCCTGGCAAGTGTAGGGTTGTGAGTTCAAACCCTGGTCCTACCAAAAAAAAATAAATAAATAAAAATGATAAAGTGACATGATATATTCCAATAATTTCAAAACTTGCAAGGATAGGACAAAAGGATGACCCTTAGTTTGAGTCCAACCTTTATGTACTACATAGTGGGTTCAAGGCCAACCTGAAGTTCTCTCAAAAAATAAATAAAGGGCAGAGATATAGCTGAGCAGCACATGCACTTGCCTGGCAAGTGCAAGGTCCTGAGTTAGAGTCAGGGTAAATAAATAAATGATTTTTGCCAGGGAGATAACTCAGCAGGATAAGCACCTGCCTGGCAAGAGCAAGGTCACCAGTTAGATCCCCATTACTGAAAAATAATAAATAAGAGTACTAATAAATCACTTTAAAATTGTGGAAAGAAATTAAATAAGATGAAATTAAATATCAGTGCACAGTCATAGATCAGAAAACTTTAAACATGTCAAAATGCTTGTACATCTGAAATGGAAATATTGACTTCATAGAAACTTTACCAAAGTCTCATCTCTCTTTGTTGCATGTTGACAAGCTGTTCCTCAAACTCCTGTGGAAATCTAAGGGACTCAGAAAAACTAAATCGATCTCCAAAAATAATCAAGCTGGAAAATGTACACTTATGGCTTCCTGCGATGTTACAGTAACCAAGACAGTATTTTACAGGAATAAAAATAGACAGATCAATGGAATACATTACAGATTCCAGAAGCAGACTCTCATATGATTTGTCAATTGATTTTATACAAGAGTGATAAGGCTACTCAGAGAGGAAAGAACAGTATATTCAACAACTGAAACTAGGACAACCAATTCAGAACATTTTTCCTGTCTTCATGCGAAAGAATAAACAGTTGCATGCATTCTCTGTAAGGTAAAATTAGTTATAATTTATTATAGACATAAACTTAATAACTAAAAATATAAACCTCTTAGAAGAGAACCAAACAGAAATTTTTATGACCTTGACTTAGAGAAGCCCAGGAGACATGCAAAAATAAAATATAAAATAGATAAATTAGACTCCAACAAAGTTAAAATATGTATACTACTATGTTGCTGTCAACAAAATGAAAGGGATTCCTCATGTAAGACATATCATAACGTACTTTTCTTTCTGAATATTGTTTACTTCACTTAGCATAACGTCTTCCAAATTCATATAGAGAATGACAACATGCCCTTTTTTAAGGCTACTATTTCGTTAGAAACTGCAAATATATAGAAAGAAGGTAGACTGCAGTAAACAGGTACAACAATGAGGAGGAATTAGGTAGAAGTAGATAAAGAGGTTAAAAAATCATTTAGATAGGATAAGTAGAGTTTAAAGAACAGCATGAGGACTAAGGTTAAAAATATCGGATTTTTATATTAAAAGTGTGCTGATTAGATTTCCTTTTTTAAGTATGGGTAACTGAACTCAGGACCTTGCACCTGACAGGCATTGCACAGCTGAGCAAAATCCCTGGCCCAAGAGAGGATTTTTGGGGTACATATTTACCATAAAATTATTTACAAGATACTGGATATAGCAATTTGTTTGAATAGAGTAGTGATTGCATAAATGTTTATATGTTAAACATTTCCAATTAAAGATAAAATTTAAGGGGCCTGGCGGGATGGCTCAGTGGTCTAAAGCGCCTGCTTGGAGAAGCTTGAGCGGCTTCAGGGACCGCGGTTCTATCCCCGGCACCACATGCTGCGCCGGCCCTGCCCTCGGGGCGGGCTGAGCTGGCCGTAAAAATGAGTGAATGAACAAGCAAAGGTTCTGAAACAAGAATAAAAATAATAAATAAAAAAAAGATAAAATTTAAAAAGAGAATCCATACTATATTTGAAGTGATGCATGTGATAAGCTCTTGTTTCCAAAAGACGTAAGACCTTGTTACAAAAATGTACAAAATAGTCTTACAATTCAGTATTACAAAGACAATCCAAAAATGGGCAAATTATCTATGTATGTTTTGTCTACAATACAAAAGAGATACAATATGCTGTATGCATATTAAAAGATGCTCAACTTTATTAACCACAAGGAAAATAAAATCAGGCCACAATAAGACAGCTCTTCACATTCCTTGGTATGATAACATGATAGACAATAATCAGGTATTATAGTTTGTGCCTGAATGTGTACCCTAAGCCTCATGCTGTCATAGGCATTGAGCATATCAGAATAGCTAAAATTAGAAAAAATAGCTATCACAGCAAATTATGGGTAGGAAGCAAAAAAAATAATAAGCCACTTGCACATTGCTGGTACACATAGAAAAACTGTCACTGTGGAAAAGAAAATGATGATTCCTTAAGAAGTGAAATTGTACCTTAAATAGGAGACAGTCATGGCATTTGTAAGCATTTATTCCAAAGAAACAACCATTTCTTTTCTTATAATTTTACTATTTTTTATAGCTTCATTTATTTATTTATTTATTTATTTATTTATTTATTTATTTATGTGTTTTGAGACAAAGTCTCACTATGCAGTTCAGGCTGGACTGGAGCTCACTTCCTAGTGATATTTTGTAGCACTATGGAATATCATAGTGTAATATTCCATAACATAGTAGGTTATTAGCAGAACTGGCATTGTCAAAAGCTGTTGACCCTTTTACAGCTCAGCATATTTATCTGGCTTTACTTTTTATACTGTCTGGTTAAAATTTTCTGCTGGATGGCTAAGGCCAAGATAAAGTAAGAACTATAGCATTTTTCCTTGTCTCTTACTTTCTCTCATTATCCGTTTTTTTAACAAACACTTACTTGTAAGAGAATATAGCAATAATTGAAATGATATTAGATAGAGCACACATCTAAAAGATGAGAATGTTACGCATTGCAATCATGGTTTTAGTATTACATATAGGTCCTCTGAATGTCCAAAACATGCTGTACATACTTAGGACCACTGTCAAATTCACTGTGTGTATATGACTGCATCGCTTTGCCCATGCCGTGTTTCCTAACTTAAATGCTTGCTGTCTCTTCATTGTTTAATCCTTAAATTCTTGTTTTCCATTTGGGCATATTATGCCTTTCCATTTTTATTTCCTCTTTAGGATTCTTACACTTTCAGAAACTGTACAATATTTATACATGTAGGTCTGATTTATTTTACTTATGAGTATATGTTCAAGATAATGCCCACTTAGATATGAAGGCTTTGAGTTTATGATTCTTTATAGCTGAGTAATACTCCATTGTATAAAAACACCATATGTTTTTCAACAATTCTTAATTTTGGTTGTTTCCAAGATTTGGCTATCCAAAATTGTGTTATTATAAATATAGGAGCATAAACATCACTATGATATGACGTTTTAAGTTCTTTTGGGAAAATTCCCAGTAGAGGGATATCTGGATTGAATGGGATTTCCAGTCCTAGTGTTTAAGAAGTCTCCTCAATGATTTCCATAATGGTTGGATGAGGCTACTTTCCCACAAGCAGTGGAGAAATGTACCTTTTTTCTCCATAGCCTCTTCAACATTTGTTGTTAGTTGATTTCTTTATGATACCCATTCTTTCTGTGGTAAGATTGTATATATGCGTTGTTTTAATTTGCATTTCAGAGATAACTATCAATTTGGAGCATTTCTTCATGTATTTACAAGCTTCTAGCATTTCCTTTTCTGAGAAATGTATGATCATCTCAGATGCCTATGTCTGGATTGGGTCTTCGAATGTTGGGGCCCTAATATTTTTTTAGTTCTTTATAAATTCTGGATAGAAGACCTTTGTCTGCATAATTATTAGTTAAATATTTTTCAAAATTTGTGGGTTGCTTTTTTACTCTGTTGATAATTTCTTTGAAATGCAAAAAATTTCTCAGCAAGAGGAAGTCCCAGTTGTTGATTTTTTCAAGTGTTACATGCACATTTTGATTTTTTTCCATGAACTGTTTGCCTACCCTGATGTCTTCAAGATTTCCTCCTACTTTCTCTTCCAGGAGATTTAGTGTTTCTGTTTCAGTATTTAATGGTTAATCCATTTTGGCTTTAGTTTAGTGTATGGGGTTAGATTGTTCAAGTTTTAGTTATTGGCTTGTAGAGAGCCAGTATTTTTCAGTATGATTTATTAAAGAGGCTATTTTTTTTCCAGGAAACATGTTTGGCCCCTTTGTTGAAGATAAGGTGGCTGAGTGCATTTGTATTTGCTTCTGCATCTTCTAATCTATTCCGTTGATCTTCAGACCTATTTTTTGCCAATACTATGCTGGTGTTATCAGTGTGGCTTTGTAGTATAATTTTAGGATTAGGAATTGTAATGCTTCCTGCCTTATTTTTGTTGTCCAGTATTGCCTTGGCTATTCTAGGTCTTATCTGGTTCCAAATAATTTTAGGAATGATTTCTAGACGTCTATGTATTATGTTGATGATATTTTGATAGGCATTGCATTAAATCAGTATAACAATTTTGGGAGTATGGCCGTCTTCACAATGTTGTTTCTTCCTATCCAGGAGCAGGGAATATCTATTTTCTGAAATCCTCTACATTTCTTTTCCCCGAGTAGTGCAGTTTCCATTGAATAGATCTTTCACTTCTTTAGTTAGATTAATTCTTAAGTATTTCAATTTCTTTGATGCTATTATAAAATGTATTATTCCTCTAATTTGTCTCTGAATGTATTTGTTGTTTGTGTAGAGGAATGCTATTGACTTTTGGGTGTTGAATTTGTATCCTGCTATGCGCTGGAATTTGTGCATTAATTCGAGTAGCTGCATGATGGAGGTTTTGGGGGCTTTCAAGTACACTACCAAGTCATCTGCAAATAATTATAGTTTACCTTCTTCTTTAGCTATTCTTATTCCTTTTCTCTCTCTCTCTCTCTCTCTCTCTCTCATCTAATGGCTGTAGCTAATGATTCCAGATCTATATTGAATAGGAGTGGTGATAAACGACATCCTTCTGCGATCTCAGCATTCCAAGAGGCTAAGACTAGTGGATAATAAGTGTAACACCAGCCTGAGCAACATAACAAGGGCCCTGTATTCAATCCACTGGCCTTTTAATATTTTAAAAGTATATAATAAGATTCAGAAATATCAGTAAAACATTATTCATACTACATTTAATATTTAATCACTGCTGATATAAATGTAGTAAGCAGGTAAGTGCTTCAATATATATATCCTAAATTTGTCTTTTAAAAAACTATCTGGGATATAGGTATTATCAATACTTCTATTTGTCAAGAGTGAGAAACAAATGTATGTAAACATGTTTTGGTCAAATGAAACACAGCCTAGTTACATAAGCATGTAAAACAAAACTCATGACTATTTACAAATTCACTCTTGTCAACTGAAATGTATGATGAATTATCCTACATATGAGCTACTAGTTCCTAGTAAGCTATTTACTATCTTCCTTTAAATAATGAATTGTTGCTTTCCTCATGTAAGTCTCCAAGGGTTGTGTCAAGAGAGCCCTGTATGAACTGTCATTTAGACCTCTGAAGCAGCAGACAAGATTTCACACCACAGAACAGTCAAAATCAAATGTGTACCCAGAATATTTAAAACATGAGGAATAGTAAGCTATTTTGAGAACAATGTGCAGATAAATAATATAGGCAATCAGCGATAAGTGAATATTTCATACGTGCTTATTATTCAATTCTCATTTGATTTGGGAGAGTGGAAAAAACCAAATCTGCAGGATAATAATCAGAACTATGTTCAGATAGTTCATCATGAAATTTCAAAACCCTAGGAATCCAGGGAGAAACGACCAGGCAGTCTTAGAAAGATTGCATTCACCAAAATGATAACAAATCTAGGAAGAAACACATACGGTACAGAAGGACACAAATCAAGTACAGGATAAATCTGCACAAAAAGTTGTTATAATTGTGAAGGGACATGTCCAAATGACCACTGTGGGCTAGGTTTAGAAGAGCCATGCCACAATGGACCATGTTTTCTAGTCCTGCTGTTCAAAGCATGTGTGCTTTTATAAATATGCTACTTCAGACAAATATTTATATTCTTGTAAATAAGACTCCCAGGTAATTTCTATGGACATTAAATTTTGAGAAGCCCTGGTCACAAAATTCTATAAGGAGGTATTTAATGGCCACAATAATGCTCACAATTTTATGCTTTGGCAGGGAAGCAATATATATATATATATATATATATATATATATATATATATATAATTTACGACTTCATCATCTACTTAAACCCGAGGAAATGATGTCTAGGACCTGGGGAGGTATCTCAATAGAAAAAGTGTAAGCGCTTGCCTGGCAAGTACAAGGTCATCAGTTCAATCCCTGGTACCGCAAATGAATAAATAAATAAATAAATAAATAAATAAATAAATGAGGTCTACTGGTGAAGCTATTAAGGGTGCAGAAACAACATAATAGAACATCAGCCTATATTTCTACAAAAAAAAAATCAAATCCAGCAATATATTTGAAGCTGCTTATGTTTATTTGAACATGAAAACTATTTTTCAATAATATGCATGAGAGGAAGTTAACAGCTGCTAAAAATGAGATGTGAAGTGGAGCATTTGTGCTCTACTTCCAGATATTATCAAATTATTATTAAAATTCTCATTGCATGATTATGCTTCATTTCACTAGATACACTGAGAAATTAAATTGAGCTTATTTAACAATCAACAGAAAACTATAATTCCCAATGGTGATTTACCGCAGGGTGTTCAAAGGTCACAGAATATACAAAAGTCCCTGTTAAAGTGGTAATGGGGCAGTCAATTAGTATTACTAATATCAATAATAATAAAATGTCATTGCCACTGCATGCTTAGTCAGTAGGTGATGTATTTTCAAAACAATTATTTCTTAACCTCTAAAGAAAACCTATTATTTAGAAGAGCGATTTAAATACAAAATGCATTTGGAAGAATTTTTAAAAATAAAGTTTATTAGAAGTGTTAATGTTTAATTATTTTACCAATATTGCATACCTATACCTATTAATCTAAACATATTTGATGATGAAAATATGTAATAAAACAATTGTTAATTTTTTTATTCTGGTTTAGAAATTCTGTACTATATGTACTCTTGCTTCTTACTCTTTTTCTTTGTTTCTGCTATTTTTACTCTTTAAAATAAAATTTTAAATATTCAAAAAATAGAAATAAATGTTTAGGTCAAAATAAAAGTAATATTGCTATTGAGATCTTAGAATCAAATACAGATGATTTGAACATCAGAAATATTCTATGGTCACTATTGTTTGTTAGCTTGTTTGATGGTATGTGGCCCAAAAGACTGGTTCAGATAGACTTGGACTTGTACACTTCTCTGCCACTTGGGAAAAATATTTAAATGCACAGTCCTGAGTTTTATCCCCTGGACCCAAAATAGATACTTGAGCTCTAAAACTATTTCTTCATCTAATAATTGGGAAAATTAGATTATTAATACTGGCTAATACTGACATTGATTATAAGCAACAACCTAAAAATATCTTATACTTGTGGATAGTACAAAATAAGAAGTTACACATACACAGTCACACACAAACACACACACACACCTCAATATACACATATGCATATGTACACACTTCAGTATGAGCCCTGGTATATAGCTTATGCCAAATAAATGTTAAAAAATAGAAATAAATAAAGCCTATGAGGGGGCTGGAGAGACAGCTCAGTAGAGTTAGTACTTGCCTGGCAAATGCAAGGACCTGAATTCAATCCCC
>PVJA010015471.1:0-33430 GCA_004027025.1 Myocastor coypus | reverse complement strand
ATGTTTTGAAACTGTCACAATGTAATTTCTTATTAAAAGTAATAAATACATATTATTAACACATTAATTATTGATATTATATATCAATTATGATATTATATTGCTATTAATATGATTATATGTTGATACATTATATTAGACATTAATATAATTATATTATATTATGGAATAATTATAATTATATATGCCTCTGACACACATATACATACATATAAATAGATAGATAAATAGATAGATAGATAGATATCTTTATGTGACCCAACCTCTAACACAAGAGCAATTTCAGTCTAATGTTGATTTCAGTACACAACATAAAACATAACAAAAGAACTGACATGCTAAAACTGAACTACACATCCAACTCCTTTGCCTATTATTTAATTTCTTAGTATAATTCACTCATTAGCATATATACAGTAGTCACCTGTTATGTGCTGTATATGTACTGTCCAGATTAAATAAATTTGTATAGTATACAAAGGAGAACTCTAACTCTTGGAGTTTATATACTATTGTGAAAGGCAAACAATAAACATTATTTATTAAAAAAAATAAGACAGAACAATGAGACAGTTTCAAAACACATCAGTAGGGCAGCCACAATAATTCATACAATGCGTATTTTTGTCTTCATAGTAGTTGTTCAGAGTACAAGATTCAGAAATGATAACTTTTCTAAACACTATTGGTACAAATATTTCTTCTCATTGAACTAAGGGAAAGTAGCTGGTATACACAGTCCAATATTCCATAATAGTAGTGTGTTATCAGCAGAACTGACAATTTCAGAAGTTGTTGACTTCAGCCTTTTACCCCTCAGCATGCTAATCTGGCTTTGTTTTTTATGTCTTGTGGTTAAACTTTTCTGCTGGATGGATAAGTCCAAGTTAAAGCAAGACCTATATAACAAAACATGTAGTTTTTGTATCTGACAAGGTCAGGAAAATCCCCTCAGGATTTACCTTGACACCATGTATAGCATTTTGTAGCATTTTTGTCATTGTCGTTTATCTGGATGAGTCATGGCCATTCCTTCAGGTGGATACCAGCGGAATCACTTGAATTACCTGGTGGTAACATATGTACAAAAACTCAGAAGTAGGGGTTTTTGGCATGCACTCTTTATAAAATAAGAGTACATCCCAACATATTTTTGGAACTTCATCATAAAGTACAAACTCATAATAAATTTCATGGTCAGCTTCATTAAAATTACAACATATAGTACAGATAACCCATCCAACTAGAAATACATAGGCATGTGGGGGAAAAAAGGAGTTAAAGCAGGTAGTTACAAGGCATATAAAAATTAGTACCTTTCCCAAGTAAAATAGTAAATTCACTGTAAAACAAACTTTTCAGAATATAAATGCACGAATAAATTTGTGAATAACCTTAGTATGTATATAAAGAAAAAATTCGTATCTGTTGAAAATAAAAAAATGGAAAAATAGTTGCATGTAATTAATGTTCATTAGAAAAGATATTCTAGTGGTAAAGATACCTTAGTAGTTATTATTTAATAAGAATATCACTTTAATATTCAGATAATTTGAGGACATTCTATTAATGTCAGCCTCTAAACATAAGCAGATGAAGCTATTTCAGAAATCCTCTGGTAGAAACGATAATGTAAAAATTTTGACAGATTACAGGAGAAAATATTATAAATGTAATAATGTTAAGTATTCAATTAAGAGCAGGAGACATAATTTCATCGAGGACAGTAATGTGTTATGCAGAAAGCCCGCTTCAGCCAGGTATGGTGGTGCACACCTATAATCTTAGCACTTGGGAGGCTGAGGTAGGAGCATCAGGGCAAGTTCAAGATCAGCCTGGGCTACAAAGGTGAGTTCAAGGCCAACCTGAACCGCATAGCAAGACCCTGTCTAAAAAAGAAAAAAAAAAAAAAAAAAGGAAACATGCTTCAATATTTGTCATCCTGGTCTTCTAAACGTGTAGAATTTCTTTTTCCTTTCTTTACTTTTTTCCATTTTTAAAAAAATATTTTTAGGGAAAGGTCTGCAGGGTGTACAGGGTCTCATTGTTAGATCAGACTCATAGTGATCCACTTGTTTAGAGCCTTCCAAAATCAGGGGATACAGGCATGCACCATTATGTCCAGTCTCAAGTGACCTCTCAGCATGCCCAAGGGCAGGCCTGGCACAGCAAGCCCAGCCTCTGTGCCTGTTTGCAGGCACTTTAATTTACCAAGTTATTTGGTCAGCCTAATATGTACAATTTCTTATGTCATATCAATTAATGTTATACTCTTTTGGAAACACATTTAAAAAGAAAGGACATAAAGAAAAACAAGATGGACAACAACAACAACAAAACCCATTATTTGGTACCAGGAGTCAAACGCAAAACCTTGCATTTGCCACTGAGCCATCTCCCCATCACAAGAACAAAAATTTAAGGTTTCTGAAAAACAAGTAGTAATATACAATCATATGTCCACTGTTACACAGCTACCTCTAATAAAATGTGAACAATAGATTTGATGATAAAATAGTTAACATATCAGTCACTGTTAATTAGCTACTCTTATTCCGAAAATCTGTAACATATGCATTGCATTTTACTCTGCTTCTGTCATTGCTCCTGAATTTTTGTTCTTGCTTTTGTCTTTTTTCAAAAAGAAATACAGAATTGAAAGGTGGCTTAGTGGCACAAGTGCCTTCCCGGCAAGTGCAAAGGCCTGACTTCAATTTCCCATACACAAAAAAAAGAGAGAGAGAGAGAGAGAGAGAGAGAGAGAGAGAGAGAGAGAGAGAGAGAGAGAGAGAGAGAAGAGAGAGCTGAATCATCCACCTGCCATAATGCAATTCACATACAAAAAAGGGTAGAATTTTAAAACCTAAAAGAAGCATATAAATGCCTTTAACCCATGGGGAGATAAACACAGCAGTTTGAGAGTATTTCATTCCTTATTATACTACATGTAAAAAATGCCACTTTATGAGAGACTCATTGACACAAATCTTGCTGAAAGATACAAAAATAGTATCTCTGATTTACTGTTCGGACTGGAATTTTTACTATAACATTAAATTTTGAATTTTACATCACTGGCTCATTTACTAGTTATGCTGATAAACTGTAACTTTTATTATATAAAGAAACATTTTTAAAAACCATTCCTTTTGATATAAAAGCAAAGGTATTAAACAATTTGGTTTTCAGAAGTCTTATGTTTTTCTAGGTAGAAAAGAAATATTTGAAATAATGTTAAATAATAATGAAATTTTGCAAACTAATACTTAACAGGCTTTGTGTTTTGATCCTAAATTTTTAAAAAATTAATTTTAATGAGAAGGAAACAACGAGACAATTTCAAAACAAATTAGTAGGACAGTTACAATAATTAACATATTGCATATTATCTTCATAGTAGTTATTCAAAGTACAAGACGCAGACATGATATATTGTTTAAACACTGTTAGTACAAATCTTTCTTCTCACTGAACTGAGAGAATGTAGCTATATATACAAACAAAATGGTCCTTCAGTTTTTGTTTTGTTTTGTTAGACATGGGTGCTCCATTGTCATTCAAATATTATAGGTGTGCGTCTTTAGCAAAATAACTCAATATAGTTCAATAGTGCATAAGATAATAGGTTTTCCACAGAACGGGCAATACCAGAAGTTGTTTACTTGAGCCTTTTACAGCTCAGTATGTTAATATGGCTTTACTTTTTATACCTCATGGGTATATGTTTCTGCTGGATGATTAAGACCAAGCTAAAGCAAGACCTGCCTATACAACAAGAACAAATAATACTTTTGTGTCTGATAAATTCAGTCTTGTCCCATCAGGATTTACCCTGAAATGATGTACAGCAGTTCATAGATATTTTGTCAGTGTCAGCCATCTGGATGAGTAAACAATTTGCTCTCTGTGAAAGCCTGAGAGAATGTTTTCTTCTCTAGGTGACTCTGCTTAGGCACACTATACATCATCACCTATTTTCCTCCGGTCACATAATCTCAAACAGAAAATTTGGGACACCATGAGTTACAAGATGTTACAGTACAGGTTCTGTTTTGACCTGAGTCTTCATTGATCTTGAAGGGTGACAACCAAATATTGGCTATCCTTGTAGCCTTTCTTTTTTTATAATTCTTTGATCTGCACACTTAAACTGTGAACCCTCCAGAAGAGAAGCTAAATGATATTATTATCCTATAACATAGACACTTGATCTTACCAACACTAGCTTTCTGAATATCGATCACCTTAGATGTAACATGAGACAGGTATTTTCTAATAATCATCAATATTCTAAACACTTTTCTTAGCCGGGCGCGGTGGTGCACACCTGTAATCCCAGCACTCAGGAGGGTGAGGCAGGAGGATCAGTGCGAGTTCAAGACCAGCCTGGGCTACAAAAGTGAGCTCAAGGCCAGCCTGAACTGCACAGTGAAACCCTGTCTCAAAAAGGCAAAAATAAAAAATAAATAAGTAAACATTTTTCTCATACTCAGAGGTTTCCAACATATTTTGTTTTGTGGACCACTGTTGTGTGGCTTTTGAGAACCACTATCTGTATAAATTCCTATAAAATTTCCAATTCATGCCAGTTCTGTGGTGGCGGCTCTGAGCTCCCCTCTGGAGAGGAGGCCCCAGTCTGTGCAGCATGCATGGCTCACAGATGAGTGCCTGCTATGAGGTCTTTCTCCAGGGAGCGTCAACTTCCCAGCTGTGTTTCCTATGGTGCAGATGCATGGGTTTGCTGTAGCTCTGGTATCTGTAAGCAGTAAGCATTCTGAAACTGCAGAGACATGGTGTTTTCAATGAAGACAGTCACTTGAGGATTAAGTGCTTTTGTGCTCACCTATGGGAGTCTCTGACTGCTTAGTAGGTTAAAATAAAAGGAAGCCTCTGTCTTTTACGTAATACAGATAACACTTTTTAGATGACCTATTTGTTCTAGAACTACAAAATTTAATTCAAGAAAATATAGGTCCCGTGAAAGACTTAAAAGTTTTATAAAAGTAAAATCTAGTTTTCCCCAATAAATTGTACTTAGGCAAAACACTCCCTTCTAAAATAATACTAAAGGGGACATTTGATTATACAAGAGCAGTTAAAAATTTAAATTTTGGGGGGTAACAAGTTTAAATTGGAGCTGCAATGTTGGCAATGCAGATTTTTAACACAGATCACAAAAAACGTGCACAAAAATACTTGCTCATAGGGCAAACTCATGACCTTGCACTTGTCAGGCAGGCAGGTGTGCCACAGAGCTGTATCCCTAGCCCCTCTCAGGTCTATTTTTTGTGAATACTATACTCATTTTATCACAGTAGCTTTGTAGTATAATTTCAAGTCAGGAATTGCAAGAATTAGGCTGAAATCACCATACAAAATATAGAATGTATTAAGTACTACCATCACCAAAAGTCTTTATTATTGATTATATTTTAAAATTTGCATAATTATCTATTGAATTGTAAATTAGCACTATATGTGACCCCTTATCAGAAGGCAATCCTTGTTACACTATAGGACATCTAATTATATTGCAAAAAGTAAACTTTTTGCTATCAGTAAAGAAAACAGTCAATAATATTACCATGTATACCAGAACAGATGCAAAAAAGAAAATTTGTTGTTGTCTTCAAGGTGATTTCCATGCAGTGAAGCTCTTGCCTTGCTGACCTGAATGTTTGCATGAAGAACGTCCTGCTTGGGTCAGAGATGCTCCTGAATGGTCTGACTCAGCTTTACAAATCGAAGACCAAAAGAATCATGCAGCACTCATATTGTTCAAGACCAGCACGTCACTTACCAATTGCAATGTCTCCTGCCATGTATTTGCTGCTCAGGATTGCCTTTGCTACTCTAGGTATTTTATGGTTCCAAATAAAGTATAGGATTTGTCTAGATATATGAAATATGTTGGTGGTATTTTGATAGAGTTTGCATTAAATCTATATAACAATATTGAGAGTATGGTCGCCTTCACAATGTTGGTTCTTGCTATCCAGGAGCAGGTAGTATCTTTCCATCTTCAGAAATACTCTATGATCACTTTTTTCATAGGACTGTCATTTTCATTGAATTGATCTTTTACTTGTTTAGTTAGGTTAATTTCTCAGTATTTCCTTTTCCATGGTGCTATAGTAGAAGGTATTGTTTCTCAAATTTCCCTGTCAGTGTGCTTGTTATCTGTGTAGAGCAATGCCATAGACTTTTGCGTATTGACTTTGTATCCTGCTGTGTTACTGAATTTGTGTATTAATTCTAGTAGCTTTTTTTTTTCAGAACTAGGAATCGAACTCAGTACCTTACACTAGCCAGAATTCTAGTAGCTTCTTGGAGTTTTTTTGCGTCTTCCAAATAAATACCATTTCATCTGCTAAAGTGATAGTTTCACTTCTTTATTTATTCTTATTCCTTTTATTTCTGTCCGTTTTTCAAGGGCTCTAGCTAATGACTACAGAACTATATTGAACAGGAATGGTGATAGGGGACATCCTTGTCTTGTACCAGATCTGAGAGTAAAAGATTTCAGGTTCCCCTATCTCAGTTACTCTTCACTCATTGCTGGGACAAATACACAACACCCAAAATGAAGGAAGAAAGGATAGGTTTATTCAGCACGCAGTTACTGGAGATTTTAGTTCATATTCTTCTGGTTCCAAGGCTGAATGGAACGTGACAGAGTGCATCAAGTTCATGGCAGTGGGAGAGTAACAAATGGAGAGAGCAGCAACCAGGCAACCAGGACAACAGAGAACAACAGAGAGAGTCTGTCTCTATGAATTTGTTATAATACATTCAAGCTATTGCCCAGGAGTGGGAAAGGTACACACACCCATAATCCCAGCAGTACTAAGATCTACAATCACAGTAGTTCTAAAACACATAATTCTAGTGGATCATGAGTTAATCTGAAACTCTAGAAGTCACCACACCTTGATTGCATGAGGTTTGGTGGTGACAACTAGACACAAACCGAAACATCCCTCCCGTGGACCCCCAAAGTTTCATGCACATCCCTTTGGGCAAAAGACATTTTAGTCCCATGTTGAATAGCTGCCCAAGTCTGAACAGTTTCAGCATTCCTGAAAAGTCCAAGACCCAATTCTCCTCCAAGATCCAAAGCAAACTCATAAGTAAAAAATCCTTTATAAAAGAAAAGTTGAACCCATCCAATATTCAAAGGCACAAAATAAACATTTTCATTCCAAAAGTTGTAAACAACAGGGGAACACAAAATATCTTTTGAAAGATTAATCAGTCTGACATGCTTAATCTCAGTCTTAGGCAAAAGCTCTGGGCACAAGGTTCAGATAGACTTTCAGCCAAGCCATAGCATAAATCTGTCAGTCTTCTGGTCTGAGCTCTGACCAGAATCTCTCCAACAGAATAGCCAAAGTCTTCCCAGCTCTTTGCAAGTAGACGACCTTTCAAAACTTTTAGTATCTCTGTCCATAAGCCATTCTTTATGTGCAGTCTTTCAGACAGTCTTCTGGTCTGAGTTATGACCAGAATTTCCCCTACCAAACAGCTGAAGTTTATTCAGCTCTTCGCAAGTAGAAGATCTCTCCAAATTTTTCCTATCTCTTCCCATAAGCCATTCGCGAGAACATAATTCACATGATCAGGTTGGTCACAGCAACATTCCCACTCCCAGTAACAAATTCTGTCTCAGTTACTCTTCACTCATTCCTGGGATATATACCTGAACCCAAAATAAAGGAATGAAGGAAAGGCTTATTCAGTTCACCGTTGCTAGAAGTTTCAGACCATACATGGCTGGCTCCAAGGCTGAGTAGAACAGGGTAGAGAGCATCCAGTTCATGGCAGTCGGACAAAAACAAATGGCAACCAACCAACCAGGGCAACAGAAGACAATAGTGAGTCTGTTTCTCTGTCTCTCTCCTAACATATTCTAGCTATTGCCCCAGTCTGGGGAAGGTATACACACCTATAATCCAAGGAGTACTAAGATCCATAATTGCAGAAGTATTAAGACATAATTCCAGTAAATCATGAATTAGTCTCAAACTCTAGAAATCACAGCCCCATGACAGCATGACGTTTTGGGGGGACAGCTAACCATAAGCCATAACATTCCCCATTTAAAATTATGTTAGCCGTTGGATTGTCATAGATGGCTTTCATCAAATTGAAGTAGAGGCCACCTATACCAATTTTCTGTAGGACTTTGAACATGAATGAGTGTTAGATTTTGTCAAAAGTCTCTTCTTTAGTTGAGATCATGTGGTTTTTGGATGTGGCTCTATTGATAGAGTGTATTACAATTATACATTTGCATATATTGAACCATACTTGCATTTCTGGAATGAATCCTACCTAGTGATGGTATATAATCTTCTTGATGATTTCCTGTATTTATTTGCTGGGATTTTATTGAGAATTTTTGCATCTATGATCATGAGGGAAATTTGCCTGTAGTTCTTTTTTTATTTATTTTTTTTTCCTTTCGTCTTTCTCTGGTTTTGCTATCAGTATAGTGCTTGCCTCCAGGAAAGATTTTGGGAGTATTGTTTCCTTTTCAATTTCATTGAAGAGTTTGAGAAGTATTGGGATTATATCTTCTATAAATTTTTTATAGAATTCTTATGTGAATCCATTAGGACCTGGAATTTTGTCAGTATGTTTTTGGTTTTGTTTTTTACATTTTGTATTGCATTGGCTGTTATTGGGTTATTGAGAGTTCCTATATCTTTTTGATTCAATTTTGCTAATTTGTACATTTTTAGATATTTGTCCATTTCTTCTGTTTCTTCAGTTCTGTGAGAATAAGGGTTCTTAAAATAACTGTTGATGATCTTCTGAATCTCTACTTGCTCTGTGGTAATTTCATTGTTTTCATTCCATATTGCTTGAATTTGAGTTTTTCTTTCCTCTTTTTTATGATATTAGTTTGGAGCTTATAAACTTCATTTAATCTTTCAAAAACCAGCTTTTTAATTCGCTAATTCTTTGTACTGTTTTGTTCATCTCATTCGGATTAATTTCTGCTCTAATCTTTGTAATTTCCTACTGTATTTGAGCTTTGTCTTTGGTTTGCTCTTCCTTTTCTAGATGTTTGAGCTTCAGCACTAGGGAATTTATTTATTCCTGTTCTGTTTTACTAACGTATGAGTTTGTAGGCATACATATCTAAGAACTGCTTTCATTGCATCTCATAAATTCCGATATGTTGTGCTTGAATTTTCATTGAGTTGTAGATACTGTTAAATTTCTTATTTAATTTCATCTGTAACCCATTGCTTGCTGAGGGGGGTATAGTTTAGTTTCCATGAGTTTCTGGGTTTTATTTTTGTGAGTGTTTCTTTTGTCATTCACTCTCCCAGTTTCACTGCATTGTGACCAGGTAATAACTATGGGATGATTTGCTTTCTTGCATATACTTAAGCATGACCTGTGGATTAGTATGTCATTTATTTTAGAAAATGCCCCGTGTGCAGGTGAAAAAAAATGTGTATTCAGAAATGGTAGGGTGGAACATCCTATATCTATCCACTAGGTCCATTTGTTCCAAGTTCTGATTCAGTTCTGCTACTTCTGTGCTTTTTTTTTTTTTTTTTTTTTTTTTTTTTTTTTTTTTTTTTTTTTTTTTTTTTTTTTTTTTTTTTTTTTTTTTTTTTTTTTTTTTTTTTTTTTTTTTTTGTATGCTTGACGTATCCTTTGGGGATAAGAAGATATTAAAGTCTCCTGTAAAGATTACTATTGAACATCAGATGTTTCATGTTCATTACGTTTTTTTTAATATATGTCTGTGTGCTCCCCTTTTAGGTTCATACATATTTATGAGTGATACCTCTTTCTCCTGAATTTTTCCCCTAACTAGTATATAGTGGCCTTTGTTATTTCCCTTGATCATTCTTCTTTTTAAGTTGAGACTGTCTGCACACAGGATTGCTACCCCAGCTGTTTTCCGAGGTGCTGGGGTATGTAGTATTCTTTTCCATCCTTTGACTTTCAGCCTATAAATTTCTATATAATTTAAGTGTTTTTCTCATATACAGCATACTTTTGGACTTTGGTTGCTAATCCACTACACCAGTCTATCTCTTTTAATTGGTGATTTGAGTCCATGTACATGGATGGTTATAATTAAGATTTATTGACTTATGACTGATGTTTTATTTACCTGCTGTTGTTTTCCCCTTTTATTTTTTCCATGCGTTCAATTGTTTGCCTTCTCTGTTGGGTTCTTTCCCTTCTCATTCATAGAGTTCTCATCATTTTGGTCCCTCTCTAGAGTATCTTTTAGCCGTCTTTGTGGGATTTCCTTTGTGATCATGAAGTTCTTTAGTTTATGTTTGTCATGGAAGAATTTTATTTCCCCACCAAACTTGAAGAGAATTTGGCAGGGTATAGCATTTTGGGTTTGAGTTTGTTTTCATGAAGGACTTGATGTACTGTGTTCCATGCAATTCTTGTCTTCATGGTTTATGAAAGGAAATCTGCTATTATTATGATGGGTTTTGCTTTAAATGTGATGTGTTTCTTTTCTGTAGTGGCTTCCAGCATATTGTACTTGTGCTGAATTTCACGATCTTGACTATTGTAAATCGGGCTGTGTTTTTATTTGGGTTGATGCTATTTCAAGATCTATATGCTTCAGTTACCTGAATGTCAGATATTTTTTTGTTTTATTTTGTTTGTTTGTTTATAATGGGAAGAACATATTTATTGAGGGAAAGAAAGCTCCTGTCCAAGAGAGGGACAGGAGGGGTGTCCCGAGTGTGTGTCCCCACAGATTGTTTCCCCATATTTGTGAGGGGTCCTTTTATTGCTCCCTATATTCTTTTTTTTTTTTTTTTTTTTTTTTTTTTTTTTTTTTTTTTTTTTGTCTTTTTGAGACAGGGTCTCACTATGCAGTTGAGGCTGGTCCTGAGCTCACTTTTGTAGCCCAGGCTGGTCTCGAACTCGCACCAATCCTCCTGCCTCAGCCTCCCGAGTGCTAGGATTACAGGCGTGCGCCACCACGCCCGGCCCTATATTCTTTTTATATCATTTTTATTGACCCATTTCTCTCTTATGCCTATTGGTCTCATAGTGTTCATCTTTGCATCATCTTGCAGATGTTTAATTATTTGTTCCTGCATCCTAGTTGTTTTTAAGTGTTCTTTTCTTAACTTTTCACTAGCTGCAATGGTGTCTTCAAGATCTGAAACTCTATCTTCACTTTCATTAAAACAATTATACCAGCTTGTGACTGAGGTTTTAATTTCCTGTATATCTCTTTGTATCTTCTTCTTATATTTTATTTCTTTGCTATATTACTCATTCAAATGTTCCATAATGTTTCTAATCTCTTCTATTTTTTATCAGTGCTTTCTTTAGATGAAGTTAATAATTCTTTCATTATAGTTATTTGTTTTTTTACTTGACAGAATATATCTGCTCTGATTTCCTCTGTACTTTTCTTCAGTTGTTTATTTATTCAGAGATTTTAGCTGTGTGCTTTCCAGCTTCTTCTATGCTAGTGTTTCCTACATTAGTTCTGTTTGGGCTCAGGCCCTGAGACTGTATTTTGCTCCATCCCTTTACGATTTTCTAAATTTAGCACTGTCCTCTGACCTTTGGTATTACCTTAGAACCTACCACAATTTTTACCCAAGAGAGATTATGTGTTTAAGGCACTTACAGTTTTGTATTACAGAAGTGCAATTGGTGTTATGGTTTATGTCTAGCTGTCCACCAAAGCCTCATGCAATCATGGGGTGGGGACTTCTAGAGATTGAGACTTGACTCATGATCCACTGGGATTATGTGTTTTAGTACTGATGGGGTTATAGGTCTGAGGATGGCTGGGCTTATGGATGTGGGCTGAGGCAAAGAGTCTGAATGCAATACAAAGAGAGACAGAGAGATAGATTGGTGCTGTTGCTCTCTGTTTCCCTGGTTGTTCCATTGCCTCTGTCGTCATTGTTGCTGTTCCTCCACCATGAACTGCTGCTTTCTGCCATGTCCCACTCTGCCTTGGATCCAGCTGAGTGTGGACTGAAATCTCCAGTAACTTTGAGCTAAATAAACCTTTCCTTCCTTCATTTTTGGTGTCAGATACTTGTCCCAGCAATGAGTAAAAAGTAACTAAGACAAATAGGAACACCAATAATGTGTAGTGATATTTAGCCATTGACAATCTTTCACAGCTGATGGGTTTGTATTTTAGAACACAAGAACAAATATGAAATTTGGAAATTTTATTTCAATTAGTTCCCCTAAATTCTGTCTGTTTACCTTCCCTTGATGTACCTGGATTCTTCCAGGTAGACTATTTCACTCTCTCAATCAGCAGAGAAAGTGAGACAATATTCTCATAGATCTGGGACTAGCCAAGTGTCTCAGCTTACCAGATGTGGATTTACCAACTTTGAACTCAGCCAGATGTTCCTGGCTGGGTCTGGCTGCTGTGCTCAACTTCTTTCTGCTGCACGCCATGGAAGTGTATCCATTGTGCCCCTCTATCAAGATGTGCAGTTCTTGGCTTAGCTAGTGGGTCTTGTCTCCAACCTCTCTGCAAGGAGTCCTGCCATGGTGTTCTGCAGGAGGCCTAGCTGATGGAGGATGCCCCTGCAAGTGTGTGGAAGTTCCCACACCTATTCTGGGCCTGGGGTCTGGATGGAATTGTTCTGGGGTGTGGCAGGCAAGTGGAAGTTTCACACATGCTATGCTTGGGGTCCAGCTGGAAATGATCCTACCTTTGATTAGCTCATTTGAAACTCAGAAAACCTTTGGCATTCAAACTTAAAGTTATGGCATAAATTTGTTTCCCAGAGTGAAGGAAGCAAAGCTGAATATAGTTCTGTGTATTAGAGAAAAATACTGAAGTAGTTATCATAATCATACCCCATCAAAATATATTTACTTACTGCATATTTATTTTCATTAAACATAATTCCCTAAACACTGCCCAGTAATTGTGGCTATATACATCCTGTGCCTTGCAGATGAGGTGAACTAAAATGTTTTGTTTTCCTATAAGAAAAAATCTAAACAGATGCAAGTACAACTCAGGTCAAATGTCTCCTATAATATGTAGCAACAGACACAACACAGAAATAAGTATTATTTTTCTGAAAAACAACGTAATGTGATGGGTATGCTGAGTAATTTCATCATCCCTGAAAGAAAGGGGACTCTCCTTTCTTATCAGTGCAAACTGTAGCTCTTCCTGATGTGATAATTTGACATACAGCATCATTCAAAACAATAATAATGCCTAGGAATAAGAACTGATAGGCAAGGTAAATTAAAGCAAGGGATATACACATTAACAACTTCCCCAGGTACCAAGAAGAATTTGCCCATACTTTAAAAAAAATAAGTTTCAAGACATAAAAGTAATGTACAGTAGCACATATCCTCATCACAGAACTTGGGAATTCAAAACAGGAGGATTGCTCTGAACTAGAGCCCAACCTTGGTTAAGTGAGTTTAGGTCAGTGTGCACTACTACATAGAAAGGCCATGTCTCATAAACATTTCCCCCAACATAAGCCCTTATGCATTTTTATAGTTTGTATTTAGGTATTCCCCAAAAGCCTCATGTAAATCATGGGGCTGTCAAGCACACAGCTCGAGGGGTGAGTAAAAAAAAACCAGGGTGGGGCTTGAGAGGCATGATCAAGAGAGGCACAAACCATTAAAACCGACAGCACAAACTGTCAGAGCCTGCCCTTCAACTGAAGGCAGTGGTTTTCTCAGATGTATGGAGCAAATCATTCTAGAAACAATGGCACAGTCTCAAGGTTTTGCTATTTAATTCAGGCTGCTTTAAATTATGAAATCTCCAGTGACTGTGAGCTAAATAAACCTTTCCTTGCCTTGTGTGTTGGGTATTTGTTCCAGCAACGACAGAGAAGTAACTAAGACAGAATTTGGTACCAGAGGAGTAGGGACATTCCTTTGGCTAAACCTTACCATGTGGATTACTTTTGGGAATGGCTTATGGGAAGAGATAGGAAATCCATCATCTATAGATGTCACCTATAAGCAAAGCACTGGAACAGTTTTGGCACTTCTGTAGGGGGGGTTTTGGGCAGAGCTCAGATCAAAAGATTGGTAGGAAGCTGACGTGTAAAGACCAGGCTGGGGAGGTTTGTGCTGGAAAGAAGCACTGCACTGGCTGTTGAACTCCAGATCATTGTGTTTTTGCCTTGGTCCAAACTTTGGCAGAATTTTGCCTGTGTCAAGAGACTTTGCCTGAGACTGAGATTAAACACAGAGGACTAATTAATCTTTCAAAGGACATTTCAAAGCAGTCAAATATTGAGACAGTGGCATTGTTATTTCTGGGGGCTCATAGTCAAATATATATTGAGAATGAAGAGCAGAGAGCCAAGCAGCATGGTTTAAAATGCTGTGAGTTGGCCAGAAAGAAAGCACCAAGATGGCTGTGGACTGCAAAGGTGGAGCTGAGACCTCCATTGCCCAGGAGGAACAGGAGAATAGAACAAATGTCCTGAGAGCATCGCAGGAGGTGGTAGGTTCTCGCCCTTTGCAGCCTCAGAAGGAGAAGGGTGAGAGACTTTGCTTCGAGGAGAAAGCCACAGGGTCCCATGTTCCAGTGTGGAGGCAGCAGGCACAACAGTTTCCTTAATGAAGGCAGTGGCCACAACAGACTAAAGAATGGCACTGGCATAGATAAAGTGTTTCTTGGAATCAGGGACACAGTGTTCAGAAATCCAGGCACTCAACCCCTACAGCTAAGAAAGAAGGAAGCCTGGCTACTACTCCAGCTGGCAGCAGACCTTAACATCATCCACATGGCACTGGTTTTAGATGCATGCAGAATGCAGGGATTCTGAGGTCAATAAGGCTTCCTCCTCAATTTCAGAAGAAGGCCTGGGAGACCAGGCAGTGTGCCTTGGGGTGTGCAATGTGTGAAGCTGTGAGTGAGAAGCCTGCTCCGTGGAAAACCTAGATGTTTGCGAAAGCCATAAACTGTCTTTCTTCTAAGGAAAACTGTAAGGAGGGAGCAAAGCCAGCATAAGAGAGAAGCTATGGGAGCTGCAACCACTAAAAGTGCCGTAAGGGTGCAGCCACATAGAGCTCACAATTTGCCACAGATCACTTTGGATGTTACACATGGAACTATAGGACTTAATGTTTTCCCTGCTGGAATTTGGAGTTGTTTTTGTCCCAGTGGTTTGCATCATCCTGTGTATACCTTTTGGAACAGCAATGTTTATCTTGTGCCTCTGAATGTGGGATGTATTGCATTTTCCATTTGTATAAGGGCTTACAGTTGAGAGTTTGCTTTGGATCTTGGAGGAAAGTTGGGACTTAGCCTTTTCAACAATGCTGAAACTGTTGGGAGTCTGGCAACTCTTAGAGATGGACTAAAATTCTTTCTGAATTAAGGGACATACATGAGGCTTTGGGGATCTGGGGGCAGAATGTTATGGTTTGTATCTAGTTGTCCCTGCAAAGTCTCACATAAATCATGGGGCTGTCAAGCACAAAGCTCAAGGGGTGGGGTCAAAGTTCCAGGGTGGAGCTTGAGGGACTTGGCCAAGAGAAGCATGAACCATTAAAAGGTGTAGCACATGCTGTCAGCGGTTCCCCGCTCCCAAGGCAGCGGTTTTCTCAGAGTATGGAGTGAATCATCCTGGAAACAGTGGCATACTCTCAAGGTCTTGCTGTGTAATTCAGGCTTCTTGAAATTACAAAACCTCCACTGACTGTGAGGTAAATAAACCTTGCCTTCCCTAAGCTTGTGTGTTGGGTATTTGTCCTAGCAATGAGAGAAAAGTGACTAAGACATGCATTCTTGGAGATCTATCAAGAAAAAGTATATTTCTTGAATCACTGAAATGTTCACAAAATATGATGTAAGATTTTCACTAAAATTTCAGTGTTATAGTTTGTAAACTAGTTTGGGGTGTTATGAACTGGGAAATTAGAAGACTAACTGAATCATAGATAAGAATCCAATAAAATCTCTACTTCAAAGCAAATTATTCCCAATATCCAGCAAATCAGTATACATGCACCAGGAGTTAAAGAATTATGGTATAATATAAAATTATAAAGAAAGGATTTGAGAGTCCCGGCAGGATGGCTCAGTGGTCTAAAGCGCCTGCTTAGGAAAGCTTGGGCGGCTGCAGGAACCGCGGTTCGATCCCCGGCACCACATGTTGCGCCAGCCTTGCCCTCAGGGCAGGCTGAGCCAGCCATAAAAATAATAAATAAACAAATAAAAGTTCTGAAACAAGAAAAAAAAATTAAAAAAAGAAAGGATTTGAGTTATATTCAGTGAATGAAAGATTAAAGAATAAGCATGAGATGGCATTTGTGGGTACATAAAAAAATCCTAAACTTATTTAGTTATACGTTACTCACCTATTTTAAAATAAAAATGTTTAATATTAAAATACAAGTAAGCTAAAACGGAATAAGAAAATGACATTGAGGGCTGGGGAGAAAGTTCAGTGGTGTTAAGCATCTTTCTGGCAGGTGCAAGTACCCAAGTTCAATCCATAGTCCTACATGCTCTGGGGGCCTGCCATGCTCTGCAGACCACAGAAATGGTATGATGGTGCACACCTGTAATCTCAGTGCTGGGGAGGCTGAGAGATGAGGATCACTATGAGTTTGAGTGGCGTCATGAGATCTTATACCAAATATATAAATAAATAAAAGATAAAAACAACAAAATGACATTAAAAGAACATCTTACTAGATGCAGATTATGAAATAATTTCTGTAATTATATCACTAGAGTGAACTAATATTTACTTATAATAACGAAGCATATTGTTAAAATATGAATACTTTGCATGCTTTGCAGATCTTAACCAAAACATGTAAACTGAATGATCAATTTAACATTTCAGAGAAAGTGCATATAAATTTTCAACATTCAAAAGGCAAAAAAGTTAACAAATATCATGAATAATTTTTAGATAATGCGTTTATCTTCATAATAAGATAGATCTGTATGAACATTTATGATTTCCATTATTTAATTATAATACACTGCAAACAAAATTAAGGTTATATCACATGATTGCTATAAAGTTTCAATGATGAAACACTTACAAAATATTTCTGCAAACAATAAAAGGAAAGAAACATTTACTTTTTTCTGTGATAAAACATTAAACTTTTATTTGGAAGCTAACAATATGGAAGTATTACTCTTTAAAATGTAAATAACATGTACGTGAGGGAAGCAGCATAGTTTCTCTGGTCATATACACCCAACAGTATTTCAGAGCCTAAGTTATATAACACAATTTGTTTTTAGATTTTCCACAGATATTCTGCATTAAAATTCACAGATGTCACATACTAATTTTAAAAACTAATGGTATTTTTAACCTCTACACAGCAATGTGTGACATTATACCAGAAATTCATGACAAAAATAAAAGGCACTTGTCAAAACCAAATCTTAAAAACCATCATTAAAACTTAACAGTCATTAGAACAACATGATGTGAGCTCAAAATTCATATTTATTTATTAAGCATAAATAGTATTACAATATTTATTAAGCAGAAATAGTATTACACAAGATACATACCAACTTATATGCAGTGTGAAAACTTACTAATTTTGTACTGTTTAGTTTTGAGATCTTCAAGCAATCCATCTTTGTACCTATATATCTACTGAATAAGCACACTTTTAGAAGAACACCATTGCCTGGCAAATGTAAGGATCTCAGTTTATTCAATCACTGGTTCCACAAAGAAGAAGAAAGAAAGAAAGAAAGAAACAAACAAACAAACAAACAAACAAACAAAGAAAAGCAGAAGTAGTAGGAGAGGGAGATGAGGAAGGAGGAGGAAGGGGATGAAGGAAAGGAAGAATGAGAAGGAGAAGGAGAAAGAGAAGGAGAAGAAGAGGAAAAAGAAGAGGAAGAAGAAGAAGAAGAAGAAGGAGGAGGAGGAGGAGGAGGAGGAGGAAGAGGAGGAGGAGGAGGAGTGGGAGGATCAGGAGGAGGAGCAGGAGGAGAAGAAGAGAAAGAAGAGGAGGAGGGGAGGAACAGAAGGAGTGGAACAAAGAATTAGGAGCAGAAGGAGAAGGATAAGGGGGAGAAGGAGAAGAAGAGAAGGAGAAAGACAAAGAGAAGAAGAAGAAGAAGAAGAAGAAGAAGAAGAAGAAGAAGAAGAAGAACAACAACAACAACAACAACAACAACAAGGAGGAGGAGGTAGAAGAAGAAGAAGGAGGAGGAGAAGAAGGAGGAGGAGATGAGGAAGAGGAAGAAGGAGGAGGAGAAGGAAAAGAAGAAAGAGGAAGAGGAGGAGAAGGAGAAGACCACACAACTATGCATTGAACATTTAATTCTATCTTCCTTGTTTTGGTGTTTTTTTTTTGAAAAAATAAAAGCTACTTGATATTAATGAGCAAGAAAGTTTACATTTAAAGAAAATATATAAGCTACTATGCAACCATGCATAAGTTCAAGTGTTTAAAAGTTAAGACAAGATGTATTATGGTTATTTTAACTATACCATATATATACATATATACGTATGTAATCACACTTTATATAATATGCGTTATAGTTATTAAAAATACAGTTTCTTAAGAGTCAAGCAATTTGACACTGCTTATTCTTTGTATGAAGGTAAACAGATTATATTTTAATATCTATGAACAGTGAGCTTTCCTTATTGTTCAAACACAGTTGCTAGTTCTACATCTCTAATAGGTTCAAAGTAAAACTGATACTTGCTTAGATGTAATTAATACTTACATCTCAACCAAATTCTTAATATCTTCTGTGGATACCTAAAGTTAATGCTCACAATATTATCACTTCTTTACTGCAGTACAGAATGTTTTGTAAGGCAAAACCTGCAAAACACTCACATGAATTAAAGGGAGCCGAACTTAGTATGAGAACTACTTAGAGCAGCTTAATTTGCAACAAAAGTAAGGAATGTCATATATGGTATCACGCATCAAAATATGTAATCAACCTAAAATGAAGTCATTAATATAGCATGCTATACTTTACACAATTAGAGAAAGTTGTCCTAAAATTCATTTGGAACCAGAAGAGAGTTACAAAAACCAAAACAACTCTGCGCAACAAGGACAAGGGAGGGATAAGACAATCACTGACTCTAATTTGAAATTATACTAAAGAGCTATTGTTATCGAAACAACATGGTACTAGGAAAAAAAAAAACAGTCCTAAGGATCAACAGAATAGATCAGAATATACAAATAATGGAAAACACACCCAGCCACCTCAACTTTGACATAGAGGCCATACAACTTCCCAGGCAGAAGGACAGCCTCGTTAATTCAGTAAAAGCTGCTGAAAAATTAGCTTTTCACATGCCAACGACTAAAATTAAACCCATATGTAGCACAACGCACTAAACTAAGATCAAAATGGATAAAAACTCTAATGTTAAAAAGAAAATTAAATCAGCTGGAAGAAAGAATAGGTAGAACTTTTAAGATATAGCTATATGTAAAGACTTCATTAAAAAAAAAAAAAAAAAGATTTGGCCAAAAAATTATGAGACACAAAACAAAAGTTTAGCATAAAGGGCTCCTTCCCATATATCAGCATAAATCAGCATTACAATTATCCTATTATTTCGTTTAGTGAAAAATTTTTTTTTTTTTGGTGGGACTGCAGTTCAAACTCATGACCTTGCACTTGCAAGGAAGGCACTTGTGCTACGGAGCTATCTCCGGAACCCCTTGTGAAATTTTATATCATTTATCTTTGGCTTTGTTTTTCACTACTTTTTATTGTTTAAAAAGAAAGCTGATTGCATGGTACTCACTACAAAGAATCAACAAGTGGAACTTCATCTTATTGAAAAGGTTTTGCACAACAAAATAAATTCTTCAGAGTGAAAGGACAAGCCGCAGAGAAGAGAAGATTTTAGCTATTTGTTCCTCAGACAAAGAACTAATATTTAGAATATATAAAGAATTTTTTAAAAATCAATCACTCCGCCCCCAAATTTAAAAGCACAATCCAAAATGGGTTTCTGGAATGAATGCACATTTTCTACAGTAAGAAGTAAAAATAGGGGCCCGGCGGGATGGCTCAGTGGTCTAAAGCGCCTGCTTGGGAAAGCTTGGGTGGCTTCAGGGACTGCGGTTCAATCCCCGGCACCACATGCTGCGCCAGCCCTGCCCTCAGGGCGGGCTGAGTCGGCCATAAAAAAATGAGTGAATAAACAAACAAAGGTTCTAAAACAAGAAAAAAATATATATATATATATATATATAAAAAGAAGTAAAAATAATAAACTTGTGAAAAATATTTAACATCACTGGTCATTCAAGAATTAGAAATTAAAATATTGACAAGCTTTCATCTCACTCAGAAAGAAGGGCTATCATCAAGAAATCAACCAATAGAAAATGGGTTTTGTGAAAAAAGAAACTTCTCTATGGCTGTTGGGAGCGTAGACTGGTGAAATCACTGGGAAAGCAGTTTGGCAATTTCTCAAAAAACTAGGATTAGAGATTCCATTTGATTCAGCTCTTCTCCTGGTATCTTCCCAGAAAAATTTAAAACATACAGCAGTGATATATGTACACCGATGTTTACAGCAGCGCAGTTTATAATAGCTAAACCTTGGAAATAGTCCAAATGCGCAAGAACTGATAAATGGTTAAAAAAGATGTTTAACACAGTGCAGTGATATTGTGCCAAAAAATAATAAACTTGAGACATTTATTGCTAAATGAATGGAGCTTGAGATCATACTCTGTGAGTGAAATGAATCAGAAACATATGTACAAATATTGCATTGTACTGTCATGTGACAAACTTAAAGTTCGAATTACAAAAATGTGTAAAAGATATTTTGAAATAGGAAAAAATTGTTCAAGAAAAAAGGTAACTAGTGAAGGGAGAGGGAAAATAGATGAAAGGGAAAGATGAAATAGCAACTAATTTGGTAAATAAGGTGAAGATGAGTGGAAGGTATAGGAGGGGAATGGAAAAAAGGATTCAGGATATATCTTGTACAGGTATAAATTCTCTGCGATGAGAGTTATCATTGTGTATATTTTTTATTTTATATTTTTGTGGAAGCAGGGATTGAATTCAGGCCCTTGAGCCTATCAGGCAAGTGCATATTCTACTGAGCTATCTCCCTAAACTCTCAATATGGATACTTAAATTATACCAATAAACTTACTTTAAAATATTAAAAGAAATGATGCAGTGATACAGATAACTGCTATCAAACTTAAACAAAAAAGTATCTCAGAAATTAAACAAAGAGTTCTCTCTGAAATATAAAATGAAAGAGAAGGAGCAAGTTGCAATCTCAGGCCCACAACCCACCCAGAAAAAAGCAGAGGAGACAGTACTGTAGAAGAAAGTTACACACCTGAAATCTATGACATGGTAGCATCTGAAGTAAAGAAACTGCTGCAGAGACTTCAGAGGAAATCAGATTATAAACAATCTCCTAAGGAAAGAAAGAAAGAAAGAAAGAAAGAAAGAAAGAAAGAAAGAAAGAAAGAAAGAAAGAAAGAGAGAAAGAGCAGTTATAATGATAGAAATATCAAGTGTAACTAAGGAAAAACTGACAAAAAGTAGAGAGTAGAAAAGCCTTGGAAGGGCTGGAGAGATAGCTCAGTAGAATAAGCACTTACCTGGCAAGCGCAAGAACCTCAGTTCAATCCCTGGTTCAAAAACAAAAAAAGATGGAAACCTTGAATGAGAAATACAGAAAATAAATAAAATGCATGACGCAGACTCAAAGAGATATACAGGAGATAAAAATCTTGATTAAATGTTGGCAAAACTACCTGAATGAAGATAGTGAAAAAAGTGAAGATAGACATCTGAGACCTTGCAGGCACCACTGCATATAGTGAAAGGTAAGGAAAGATCTCTTAAAAACAACTAGGAAACAGGAAATAATAATTCAATGGCTGCAAATGATGCAAAGATGAACAATGTAAGATTAATAGGCATCAATAAGAAAGGAATCAACACAAATAATATAAAAAGAATATAGGCAGAATTCATAGCATAAAAATGCCCACATATGGGGAAACTAATATTCAGGTAATTTAGATATACAGAACTCCAAATAATATCAATCCAACTAAAAATACCCTCAGGCATACAATAATCAAGATCCTAGAAATTCAGCAGAAGAAAAGCATACTAAAAGCCACTAGAGAAAAAAAAAAAAAAAAAACAGATCACATTTAAGGGAAAATAATTAGAATCACATCTGGTTTCTTCTCACAACCCATCAAGTCAAGAAGAGCATGGAGCAAAATATTTCCAGTCATACAAATAAACAAACTTCAACACAGAGTGATGTATCCTGAAAAAATTCTTCAATTTTAATGGAGAAGTGACATACTTCCACAACAAAGAGCGAATAAACTCATGACAGTCAAGCTATCTATATACAGAGTAAAAAAGATATTCTAGAAAGAGATAAAAATGACCACACCTCCAAAAATGAGAATGAAAAGGACATACCAAATAGAGAGAAGAATTAAACACAGGAGAAAAGTACATATGCAATAGCAGGAAAATAACAGAGCAAATGTAAGTCAATAAATATCAATTATAGACATCAATATAAATGGACCCAGTTTACACATAAAAGAAATAGGTGTGCAGAGTGGATTAAAAAATCAAAATTCAACAATATGGTGTATACAAGAAGCACATTTATATATAAAGAAATTTGTAAGCTGAAATTCAAATGATGGAAAACATTACTATAGGGTTGAGGACATCAGAAAACAAGCAGAGATAGGAATGCTACTCACAGACAATCTGAACGGCAAACTAAGAATGATCAAATGAAATAAAGTTGCTACATCGAACAGGAAGAGATAACAGTCACATATATGTGTGTGTATATACATATATATGTATGTATATATACATATATATGTATGTATATACAATATTGATTCATCCAACTATATAAGACAAATTTTAATGAGTCGTGAAATATCTAATATGTAATACCACAATCTTAGCAGGGGAATTTAACAACTTTTTGTCCCAAACAGATAGATTACGCAGACAAAAAATTAGCAAAGATGTGGCAAAAATGAACAAGCCTGTTGAAAAAATGGACTCAATGGACATACACAAAGTGTTTCAAGCAACAATATCTGAATACACATTCTTTTCAGCTGTACATGGGATGTTTTCTAAAATCAACCACATACTAGTCCATGAGTCATATTTCAGTATATGCAAAGAAAAAAATTATCTCATGCATGTTTTCTGACCACAGTGCAATGAAACAGGAAATTAGAATAAAACCACAAAATTCTCATAAACATATGGAACTTACATAACACCCTCCTCAGCAACCAATCGCCTCAGATTAAAATAAACAATAGCTGCAATCCAACAAAAACTCGAGCACAACTTAGTGGAATTTGTGGGATGCAATGAAAGCAGTTCTTAGGAGAAAATTTATATCATTGAATTCACAATTTGGAAAAAAAAAAAAAAGAATGAGAATAACAACAAAAATGCCCTAATGCTCCATCTCAGGCTTCTAGAAAACAAAGAGCAAAGTAAAGCTGAAGACCAAAGACTGGAGGAAATCATAAAGATTACAGCAGAAATGAATTGAATTGTCACAAAGAAAATAATACAAAGAATTAACGCATTAAAAAGCTGTTTTTAGTGGCTGGTGAGATAGCTCGGTAGACTAAAGCACCTGCTTAGGCAAGCTCAGGCAAACACAGAGACTGGTTTGATTCCGGGCATCACACGTCACACCACTCCTGCCTCCAGTGTCTGAAGAGCTTGCCACAGAATACAGGCATGGTGGTGCTACCTGTAATCTCAGCGATGGAGAGGCTGAAAACACGAGGATCACTATGATTCTGAGTTGCATAATGACACCCTATGTCAACCAAAAATACACAAAGAGGTGGTTTTTTGAAAAATTAAATAAAGTTGATAAACCTGTAGATAACTTCATCAAAAAGAGGAAAGAAAAACCTTAAATTCAAACAAGAAAGAATGAAAGGAGGAAAATTACTACATATCTAGTGGAAATTCAGAAGATCATCAATAGCTACTTTGAAAATCTTTACTGTCACAGAACTGTCCGTGGAGAAGAAGTGGATAGATTCCTAGGTAAGTAAAAATTACTAAAAGTGAATCAAGAAGATATAAAAACTCTGAATAACCCAACATCAGCCAATGAAATTCATAATGTAATAATAAAAAAAATACTGACAAAGAAAAGCCCAGGTCCTGATGGATTCATAGTTAAATCAACAGTAAATTTAAAGATTAAACCCCAGTACTTGTCACATATCTCAATGAAATTAAAAAGCAAGCAATACTTCCAAAATCATTACTCAGGCAAGTATCACACTGACACCGAAACCAGAAAAAGATGCAACTAAAAAAGAGAACTACAGGCCAATCACCCTGATAAACATAGATGCAAAATTCCTCAATGCAACTCTAACAAATACAATACAGCAAAACATCACAGAGACGATATACCATGACCAGGTTGGATTCATCCTAGATATGCATGGATGGTTGAACACATGCCAATCTATAAACGTAATACACGGTATCAATAGAAGGAAAACCAAAGCCACCTGAACATTTCAAAGGAAGCATAAAAGGTTTTTGACAAAATCCAACACTCATTCATGATCAAAACTCTACAGAAACTTCGATTAAATGGTCTAAACCTCAATCTAATAAATGTCATTAATGACAATCCAACAGTCAACATAACTCTAAATTGGGAATGACTGAAATCTGTCCACTGTCAACAATCCTACTCAATATAGTTCTAGAATCATTAGCTAGAGTTATTAGACAACAGAGAGAAAATGATTAAGAATAGGTGAAGAAGTTAAAGTGTCATTATTTGCAGATACAACTACAAACACACTCAGTCATCTTATGTTTGATAAGGAGGCCAAACATGTTCACTGCAACAAAGCTAGCCTCTTCAACTAACGTTGCTGGAAAAACTGGCTCTCCACATGCCGAAAAGTAAAACTCCACCTGAGTCTATTGCCATGCACTAAACTTGAGTCAATAAGGACTCAGACAAAGGTTTTCTATCTAGAACTTATAGACAACTAAAAAAAAATTGGGCCCAAGACCTAAAGACCCAATGCAAAGGGGCATTTGAAATGAATACACATTTCTCAGAAGAAGAAATACAAGAGGCAAATAAATCCTGGAAAAAAATGCTCCAAAACATGGGCCATTCAAGAAATGCAAATTAAAACATTTACGTACCATCTCAGCCCAGGAAGAATGGTTATTATAAGGAAATAAACTAATAACAAATGCTGGAAAGGCTGCACAAAAGTGCGGCCCTTCCCCATTGCTGGAATGTAGCCAGGTACAACCGTTATGTATACTTCCCTTCGGGGAATTTTCACAGAAGAACTGAAGGTGTCATATCATAGTGATATATCTGCACCTATGTTTATAGCAGTGCAATATATCATAGGCAATTCTCAGAAGCTACCAAAATGCCCATCAACAGAAGAATGGATCAAAAAGATGTATTTTTATATAATGGAACATTACTCAGTTACAAAGAAAGACAGACTCTAAACCTTTATGTTTAACTGGATACAACCTGGGGATATACTTATTAGTGAAATAAAGCAGACCCGCATGTGTAAATATCATTTTGTCTCACTTGAACTTGAAAAAATACATAAAACCAAAATTATATAACTGATATAGTAAAATAGAAATGGAACTTAAGGTTTAAATAACAAAATGAGAGAAAGATCAAAAGATAGGAAAAATGGGAGGGAAAACTCATATGAGTATATACCCAGGATGACTGAGGTGATTGAACTAAAAATCTCTCAGTGTTTTGAAAATTAATGTGCAGAGTTTTCACGTTGACTAACTTCTGTATGTTGATATCTATGATCTAAGCAAATACATTGAAGACAACTTTGTATGATACAAAAAATGTTTGAATAACTGTTATCTTGGTCTTCTAAATGTGTACTGTATTTAATGTCATAACAATTATAGGTTAATAAAAGACTCCCAAAGAACAAAAATTTAAGGTTCTTGAAAGCAAAGAGCTACATGTAACAATATAACCAATCTTACATTACTGTGTCTGCTAATATGAGCAACAGATTTAACCATGAAAATAGATAATATATCAACCATTTTTAGCCAGCTCTTATTTCAAATTTCTATAAAATATGCACTGTTGTATTTGCCCTATTTCAGTCTTCACTTCTGATATTATTTTTTGCTTTTGCTTTTACGTTTCAAAATAAGATTAAACAAAATAAATAAATAAAGGTGATTTCAAAGAAGTTAAAAAACAAAATTGAAAACAACCTAATACTTTTCCTGCAACCTGAAAATAGCCATCTAGGAAAAACCAACAGCCAACACACTGACCAGAAAAAAACTGAAACCCTTCACTTTAAAATGAGGAACAACACGAAGATGTCCACTATCACCACGCAAAATAATTCTGGAGTCATTGCTCACAACAGTCAGGCAAGAAACAAAACAAGGTGTGAAGACTGCAAAGGAGGAAGTGAAATTATTATACGCAGTTGGTATGCCACTCTACATGAGGAATCCAAACCCTCTACCAGGAAACTTGTAGATGTAATTGCCAAATTCATTAGTGAACCAGAATACAAAGAAAATGCCAAAAAAATCAAACCCAACTCATTTTTGTACCAGGAATTCAACTCAGAACCCTGTGCTTGGTAGGCAAGGGTATATTCCACTGAGCTATCTCCCTGACTCGAAAGACCATTTTAGTGCCCAAACAACAAAAACACTGAGATAGAAATTAATGAATCTATGCCTTCACAATAACATAGAAAAAATGAAATTCTTAACAATCCCTCTAACAAGGGATGTAAAGATGTATGTAGGAAAAGTTAAAGTGCTCTAACAAAGGACAAGGCAGAGGATTTCTGAGAATCAACAGATATTCCTTGCACATGGATAAGAACAAACAAAAATGTGAGCACGACATATACCTGGAATCGATATGGAGACTCAAAGGATTCTCAATTAAAATATGATTCACACACCTAACGGATCTGGGGAAAACACTCCTCAAATTGATATGAATGAAGAACAGAACGAGCGTAGCAGAAGCGTTTCTGGGCACGAAAGGAAACTCAGGATGTGTCACAATTCCTGACTTGAAATTAAAGTATAAAGTTGCTGTGATAAAGTCAGCATGGCACTGATAAACAAACACAGCTGAAGACCAGTGGGACAGATAGGACGATGATGACTTGATTGCAAAACACTCAGCCACCTGATTCTTGACAAAGGGACCCATCATGTTTCATGGAACGAAGAATACCTCTCTCATCAATGAGGACAAAATGGCTTTCCACGTGCTGAAGGCTAAATTGGGACCCATTTCATTCACCATGAACAAAACAGTAGTCAAAGCAGTAGAAAGACTTAAATATTCAAACAGACACTGAATGTGTAGGAGGCAAGGGTTTGCACAAAGTTTGAAGTAGGCAGCAAGTTCATAAACAGAACCAAAAGTGCACGGGCAATATTTCAAAGACTCCCTATGCTTTGCTGTCATTGTTTGAAAAGATTGTCGCTGTGTTTGACTTTCTTAATTGCCAGAGATCTAACTTGTGAACTGCAATTGCTGGGTAGCTCTTATGCCACAGAGCTATCTCGCCATCCCTAATGTCTGCATTTCAGGAGAAATCACCAACAGAATAAAAAGAAAAGTCACGAATTAGTGAAATATTTGACCCACTGCCCTTTAGTGAAATGACTTCGATTCAGCAGAAAGGCTGATCCCAGAACACCTATGGTGTTCCTGATGTGGCCCATCCCACAGCACTGAGCATTCCAGGAGCCTTGCTGCACTGTGCCTAGCCATGCACCACCATTGCAGAAGGGAGGCTAAACACCAGACTGCTGTGGGTCTCTAGGAGACGCATGTACCAGTCTCCCAGCATAACAGGACACTCGTTGAGCAACGGGAGGGGGACCAGTGTAGCAGGAGTATTGCCCAGATGTATACTAAGCAGAACAAAATGACAACCTTGGGGAGACCAAGCTGGACTCCACCCAAAACACAAGAGTCTGTGGGAACTGCAACCCTTGTCGCAATGCTGCAGGCGCATTGGGGATCTATGTCCTGCGCGCCAAAATCGCCAGAAATCCCTGCAGCTTTGTCCCCCTCTGAAACACCAGTGCAAGCTGTGGGAGGAACCCCTTACACCTCATCACTTTCCCTGCAACCAACGTGAATCACAGACCACAGGGGCTTGTGGAGCACAGCTTGCTGCCCTATACTCATGAGGAACCTGTGCACTTCTGGCCTGCTCCTACCACTGCTGATGCTGCTGGGCGAATACTGGGAGCTTTGTAAACTTCCGAACTGGAACACAAGGTAGTTTCAACGCTTCACACCAAACAAAAATTCCAGAAGACAAGGACATGGACATAGAAGCACTTGAAATTCACGCACCAGAAATTTCTGAAACAGTAGAAATTTCAATGGAGAATCATTTCCATCAGACTATAGAAGAAATCAGATCACACATACTCTGTGTACAGGCGAGAAATGACAACCACCATGCCAAAGATGCTCAGCGCATGAAAAGAAGACATAGATAGAAAAATAAAAGAGAATGCAACGTTACTGGAAACATTGAATGAACAATGTAGAAAAATTAGCATGCCTGAAATGGACTGTATCAGTTATCCTAGAAAACTGGAATTCCACTGCAAGTTGGGGAAACCTCTCGAATGACACTCAACATAGAGTTATGCATGTTGAAGACAGCATTGCACTTACTGTCCCCAAAAGGAAAGATGTCTTACAGATAACAAGGAACCAGAAAATAACATTTCAACAGCTGAAAGATGATGCAATGAAAAAACACACACAGATAAGACAAGACAGAGAGCTGGACCTATAGGGCAGGCCAGGCCTGGAATCCCAGCGCGTGGGAGGCTGAGGCAGGAGGAGCGTTATGAGACTGAGGCAAGTGTGGGCTGCAAAAGAGCTCAAGGACAGCCACAGCTGCCTAGGCACAAAGTGGCTAAAGAAGGAAATCAAAGAATCAAAGGTGGATTCGTTCCTGTTTCTGGCTGTGCAGAGGCAGGTAGTGCATCTGAGACACCCCAAAGTTAGCAATTTTCTTTGCGCACCTGAGGCTGCCCCCAGCGGCTCTGCAGCTGTCATGCCACAGAATGGATATATTGAACGACACCAAGAACACTATGAGAACTGCTTGCATTACCGTAAGGAAAAGGGAAAGGAAAGCCCAGAGGTTCATGAATGCTCAAAAAGGCAAAAAGAGAGAGAGGAGATTGGCCTTAAGTCTAAACTCTACCGCAAAGACCACCAAGCAGAGAAATACAAATGAAGAAGACTATCAAGGTGCATGAAAAGAGATACAGCAAACAAAAGAATGATGAAAGAATAAAAAGATTCCACAAGGAGCAGTGCCTGCCTACCTGCTGGACAGACAAAGACAGTATCAGGCAAAGATACCTTCCCACATGATTCAACAAAAATGAAAAGAAAAGAAAACGGGAAGTTGCTCTGTGAAAAGTTCATGCCCAAAGAGAAATGGAAGTATTAAAAGTTCCTGGAACTGCAAAGAGACAGAAGAAGGCATAGCAGAAGAAGGCTACTAAAGTCTGCTTTGTTGGAGCTGGCTTTACAAACAAACCACCTAAATATGAAAGATCAATGAGGCCAATGGGCTTACGTTTTAAGAAGGCCCATCTGACACATGCTGAACTGAAAGCCACCTTTTCCGTGCCAATACTTGGTGTGAAAAAGAATCTTTCCTTGCCACTGTACAACTTTGGGTGTTGTGATGGGTGGCCTATAGTTGCCCCACCCCGAAGCCTCAAACAATCACAGGGCGGGAATTTCTAGAGACTGAGACTTACTCAGGATCCACTAGGATAATGGGTTTTACTACTGCTGGGATTATGAGTGTGTGTACCTTCTCCAGCCTGGGGAGATAGCCTGAATGTAATTTAAGGGGGAGAGAGTTCCTCTGTCAGTAGCCATTGTTCTCTGTCATGATTGTGGCTGTTCCACCACCATGAAATGGATGCTCTCTGCCCTGTGACACCCCCTTGGAGCCAGCCAAGTATGGACTGAAACCTCCAGTAAGTGTGAGTTCAATAAACCTTTGCTCCTGTGCTGGGCATGGTGGTACATTTGTCCCAGCAATGAGACAAGTATAACTGAGGCAGGTGTTATTACCAAAGAAACACTGACTGAGGTGAATATGAGCAAGTTGGCCTTGGTTTCACAAGGGGCAAGGTTATTTGTGGTAAATACGGCCAAGTGACCAACAATCTTGAAAATTATGGTTGCATCAATGCAGTCTTATGAGTCTGACAAATGTTTCCTATAATAACTTCTTTCACGTAATGAAGACTAGAGACCTATCAGGAAAACCATGACTTGAATCCAGCTGAACAACTCGCATGACTGCATTCTTCAAAAAAACAATTTATTAATAGTAAAGATGGGACTGAGGAGATAGCTCCATGGCACAATGGCCTGCCTGGCAAGTGCAAGGTTGTGAATTCAAACCCCAGTCCCACCAAAAAAATATAGTAAAGACGTTAAAAAAAATGATGGGTATCAACAAATCAATAAAGACAAATGCACAGAAAATATATCTGCAGTAGTAGGAGACAATTTTCCAAACATTGAAAAGGAATCTTAGATACATGTAAGTGAAACATATAGAACTCCAATTCACTCTAATTAACATGAATATACACCCAGACACACAATACTCAAGATCCCTGAAGTTCAGCAAAAAAAAAAAAAAAAAAAAAAAAAAAAAAAAAAAAAAAAAAAAAAAAAAAAAAAACAGAATATTAAATTTTGTGAGGCAAAAGAAACAGGTTTCAGAGAAAGGAAACCACATTGAAGACCTGACAGATTTCCCAACAGAAACGATCAAGTGAAGAGAAGCTTCTCCTGGTGCATTTCAGGTCCCCAAGGAAAACAACCTGCAAAGCAAATTGATAGAACGTTGAAAACGTTTTTTTAAAATTCAAAGGGTAAATAAAACACCTGTATGATGAACGACAAGTGAAAAAATATGTAGCAAGCCAGACAGCACTTCAGATTATGGACAGACACAATAGAAGCAGAGAAAAATGGCCAAAATTTCAACAATAAAAGTGGAACTAACAAGCAGAAAAAGTAGCTAACTAAGCAAATGCATATCAGGTCTACACATCATTGTAAATGGCCTCAGTTCAGCAATCCAAAGAACCACACTGACAGATTGGATCCAGAAACAAAATCCAACAATATGCAGTAGACGAGAAATACACTTAGCTCACAAGAGAATTTACAGACTAAAAGTCAAACGATGGAAAATATTCTCCAAGAGATAGGAAGTCAGAAAAAAGCAAGGGTAGCTCTTCTGATTGTTGACAATCGGAAGATCAAACCAAGAATGAGTAAAAGAGTTCAAGCAAGTTGGTCCATACTTGTCAGAGAGAAACAGCAATAGGAAATGATTCAAATCATAAAAGCATATGCAGGAATTGTAAGAACAGCCAACTGTAGAATACAAACGTTCACATACATGGAAGATCATGTGAATGATGGCACGATTATAGTGGGGTGCTTTAACACCAAAATGACCACTGAAAATGCCAATAACTAGGCAAACAGGGCATAAAGACATAAGACAAGGAAAGCAAACTTGTGAATAAACTCACTTACTAGACCTTTGCAGAATGTTCTTCTTTAGAACACGTCAGTATATATTTGTTTCAGTGGCATATAACACATCCTCAAAAACAGACGATACACTAATGCGAAACACACGCTGAAATACGTACAAAGACATTGAAATGTCCCCATGCACACTGTCTGACTATAATGCATTATGGCTGTAAATCATTGAAAACCCAATCTATTATACACTACCTCCTGAAAAATCAGTGGGTCATACGTGGATTTTGAGAAGAAATCAAATAATATTTACAAAGAAAAACACAGATAAAAAGTCATGGAACCAGCGCTATCCAACTAAAACACTGGTGTGACAGAAAATCACATCAGCGAACTTCCTGTCAGGAATAAACAATAGGACCAAAGAACTCATTTCATGCAGTAACTGAAGCTCCTGCAAAAAGAAGAATAAGTCAAGCCCTAATAAGGGAAAATCATGAATATTATAGAGCATTTTAATGCAGACAAAATGATAAATGGGGTTAAGTAATCAAAGCATAGGCCCTGTGAAAGAATAAATATACTTGATAAGCCACAAGGTAAACTTACTCAAAAAGGAAACAAAGAAATTTAAATTGATGAAATCAGGAATGAATCAGGAATGAAATCAGGAATCACTAGAGATCCTATAGAAATTCATAAATTCCTCAATACCAACTTAGAAAATATTAAATCACATAGAATACAAACCACATGGTGAATCAACAAATGCCTACATGCATATGAATTACTGATGCAAAATCAACAAAATATCACAGTTTGGAATAATACAGTACCAAGCATTGACATTAAAAATGTAACCAACAAACAAAATTCCTGGGACTGACGCATTCACTGCTGAATTCTACACTAAATTTAGAGGAGAGTTAAGGCAACTACATCTCAAATTCTTCAATGATGCGAAAAAGACGCATTTCTCCTAAACTCATTCCTGGAGGCAAGTAGTTCTCTGCTCATGAAAGCAGAGAAAGGTGCAAAAGAGAGAGCAAGCAAGAGGCAGAGAGAGAAAGACACACGCACACACACACACACACACACACACACAGAGAGAGAGAGAGAGGGAGAGAGAGAGAGAGTGACAGAGAGACAGAGAGACAGAGAGAGCACAGGCCAGTCTCTCAAAACGCCATATATGTGAAAGTCCACAGGAAAATAGTAGCAACCAGCATGCAGCAAATCTCCTAGTTATATGCCTTGATCAACTGAGCCTCACAACAGGAAGATAGGGATGGTGGAATTTACACAAATCCATAAATGTGCCATACCACCTCAATAGAGTGAAACACAAATTCACGGGAGCTTCTCTATAGATGCAGGAAAAGCTTTTGATGAATTCCAACACTCTGTGATGATTTTTGAAAAACAACAACAAAAAAAACCATACTAGCCTATATTTTTCTCAACCTGTTAAGAGCGATGTTGTACATACCAACAGCAAAAATACTGAATAGACACGAACTGACATCCTTCACCTTAAAGTGAGGGGCAAGGCAAGGATGCCCACTGTCACCACTCCTATTCGAGTGCTTCCATGTACATTAGCCACAGCAATGAGACAAGACCAAAATAAAAGGAACAATGATTACCAAGGAGAAAGTGACATGGCCGCCATTCACAGTTGGCACGGCACTCTACAGGAGGAACCCAAGCACTGCACCAGGAATCTTGTAGATGCAGTTGTCAAATTCAGGAGTGATGATGGATCCAATGTGAACAACCAAAAC
>PVJA010015470.1:0-45676 GCA_004027025.1 Myocastor coypus | reverse complement strand
GTGTGTGTGTGTGTGTGTGTGTGTGTGTGTGTGTGTGTGTGTGTGTGTGTAAGTCATCTGTATTTTCAGTTCTCAAGACTGCAGACCTATAGGTGCCATACCTGGGAGACGTTACCTTCAGGGAATTGTGACTCACAACCTTTATCTGCACACAGACTCCATTGCATGATAAGATTTTAGACTTGGAGCTTCAGCCTGATGCTCTAGTCAGATGAAACCCTGGGTGTCTAGGGAGATCCTGGGTTATATTTGAGATATAAATATGTATAGCAGGGGTAATTTAGGGTGGCTCATCAGCAAAGAGGCCTGCCAACATTTCTGTGCTGTGTCTACGTACCCTGTCTTTGTCCACCTAGCCAGAGGGGAATCTGAGGTCTTCTCTCCTTGAATCAGACTGGCATTGTGATGAATTTTAATCCACAGGATGGAGTAAAAGTGACTTGTGTGGCTTTGGAATTTGGTTTTAATAAACCTGTGGCTTCTCCCATCGTGCAGAAATCCCAGGCATCCCAGGCTGTGGTGGTCTCCTGGAAGAGTGCAGCTGTGAATGCCTCTCCAAGACAGCATGCAGGGGCCGCACTGGCTCCAGCTGACTCATACAAATGAAATATAATAAAACATTGATGTTTTAAACCAATGAGATTTGGGGTCACTTTACAGACAGGCAGTAGAAAGAAAAAAAAACTTGTAAGTAATCAGGACAGGGCTCCGATTGACAAACTCTATAGGCACGTGGATTACTGGGATTCAAAATAGAAAACAGAAGTGTTGGCTTCACTGTACCCCATACTTTGGCTGAGCTGTACATTCCTGAGCTCCTAAATAGTCCTTTCTTTAAAAAGAAGACTATCTCACACAGAAGAGAAAATGCATCCTTTTTCCCTGCGGAGACAACCCCAAGCTGCTTTCAGTTACTAGTTAGTACCTCCAGCTACGGGTTCACATTTCCTAACTGAGCTCCTGATGAATTTCCCGTGGTCTAATGGTCTATCAACCTGTAGAAGGTGTAACAGGGGCTTGGGAGATAGCTCAGTAGAATAAGTGCTTGCCTGGTAAGCACAAGGGCCTGAGTTCAATCCCCACTTTCTGCAAAAATAAATAAGTAAATAGAAGGTGTAACAGTTGTATTAGGACCATTTCTATAAACCCTGAAGGGAAAGTGGATTGTGTGTACGCAGCCTTCCGAGGGAAGGTTTGGGTGGGTCAGGGAGTTTCCTGCTCAGTCTATGCCTGCACACCTGCGTGGCTTGATGCAAGGCTTCCTCTGTTCTGTTATGATTTTGGACCAGTTTGATTCGGGTGCTAGGCAGGGCTCCTCTCTTGCTGGGCTGCTTTCTGTTGCCTCAGGATCCCAGGGGGTTGTGTCATCAGTGTCCTGCATCCACCAGGACTGAAGTTCCTCCTGCCACTGGCAGTCTTAAAATCTTAGTCGTCTGATGATTGATTAAATTTCTAGAAACACCACTGGCTACGAAGGAAAGATAAGAGCCTTGAGTGTCAGATTCTGGGAATCTGGACACACCCTGGAGGTTCTTGTTGTTTATTAATGAATCTCAAATCTCTGCCCAGTTTTGGGATTCCTCAGCTCTTGGGGGATTGGGTGAGGGGGTGAAGTCCTGAAGAGCTGGCTCAGCAGGGGGCAAAATGAATCTGTCACCTGAGCCTGACTCCAGGCTATAAATAACGATGCACAAAGCGGTCGTTTCTGGAGGAGAGGGATCAGCTTCCTCAGTTTCCTAGTTCCTTTTTTCCTGTTGTGTTTCCCAGATCCAGCTGCTTTACCAGCTTTTGCAAATTCACAAGCTGGGTAACTCTGATTTTCTGTGATGTGTGACAGTGGCGTAGGCTCAGGAAAAAATTCTAAACAAAATGCCCAACATCTCTTTTTGTCTTTCAAAGTTGTGGCCTGGGTAGACAGTTGTCCCTCTACTGTGGCCCAGTCATGAAGACTGTAAGAGAAAGACAATACTTCGTAATCCTGAAGGCAGTGTTCAAGTCCTCTGAGTTCGAGTCTCAGAAGCACCAGGTCTGAACTGTGGGATAAACATCCTCGCTGTTTACCTTCTGCCCCGTTGTTAGCACCGTGGAGAAACTGCCTGTTTTCTGGCTGTCGAAGCTTTCCTTATCTGTTACCCCAACCTGGGTCATGAAGGATACCAGTCCCAAGCCTGGCGTCTCTGCTCAGCAGAATCCCTTCAAAAGAACACATCTAGCCATAAATTAAGAAAGGAGGACAGGTGGAAGGTAGCAGAAATCCATGATAGGCCACGGCTATAGGCATCTCCAGATCAAGCAGCTCACTGATGCCACTGGGCTCTGTGTTTGCAGCATTATTTTACCCTGCTTTCTGTGCTGATTCCACAGCCTTCAACCAATGCTAATAAACAAGATACAAGATGCCCCTGCATGTCCTGCACCTATGTCTATTTTGCTTATGATCTTTTAAAAATGAGGCTGTATTATGCACACTCTACAGCATATTTCTCATAGAAAGCTCCAGGTTAATTCCCTTTTTGTTTGGCTCTCTGTGGAAGGGTCAGAAACTGGGGATTGGGAACCCCAATAGGGAAGGCCTGGTCTCTCAGGAAATATAGATCGGAATGAAAAAATAAACACACAAAAATGTGGTGCCTAGCATGCCGGCCCCATCCCCCAGGGCACACTGAGATGGTGATTGAGACTGAGCGCAGTGGTGCGCACCTGTAATCCCAGTGCTTGAGAGGCTGAAAACAGGAGGATTGCTAAGAGTCTGATCTATATAGTGAGACCCTGGGGGTCTAAATGTACTAAATGTACTAAATACATTTTTTTTTAAATCTGGTCCCTATTATTTCTGTTGCCTAGGATGACATATCTTTACACTTTCACCCTAAAGTAACCCTGAGACTGATGCAACTGAAAGAAAGAGTCTACCCGTGCGGCTTCCAGGCTCTTTTATGGCCAGGGCTGTCCTGTGCAGCCTGGGTGCTGCCAAGAGGCAGGCCCACCCATGGATGCCCTTGCACAGGCTTCCCAGGGGTCTTCCATGCTGTGGTTTTAGATTCCAGATGTCTGGCCTATTGCTGAAAGCCACCCCTCCCCCCAGGAGCAGGGTGTACCTCTGCCCACTCCTGTGCTCTGATCCTAAGATCAAGGGACAATAGCTTCTCACCCCTTAATTCAACAGGAAGACAAGAGATTTGCTGGGTCTGTGGACAGTTTAGTGATGTTCCTCACTTAACTCAATTTCCGGTTTCAGTTTGAGGCATTTGTCTCAGAATCAAATGCAGAAATCACTCATTGCTCTTCTTTTAAACTGAGCCCTTGCTCAGACCCAGGAAAAGGCACTCTACATGCTGCTCTGCTGGGCCTGTCTTCTTCCCTCTGGCTTAATAATAAGACTTTTGCTCCAAAAGAAACTATTGCCTGTCGTTGTGTCCAGTTTCAGGGACTTGCTTGGTGGAGGCTGTCTGTTCCTGTCAAGGTCTATGCAGTGCCAAAGTCAACAGGGATGTCAGTGTCCTGTGGCCAGCCAAGATGAGGTCAGTGCAGCCCACCAAGTTGATCTTCAGAACTGCTTCCAAGTTCAAAGTCCCCAAGGGAAGCTGTGGACAATGATTTCTTCTTTCTTATGAATAATTTTTGCTGATTTTATTCTATAAAAGCCACATGCTTAGCGCCAGAAATGTGGAAAATATACATTTGTCAAGAAGAAAGTTGGATCACTTAAATCTTAGTTAATTGCTCAGAGCACATCAGTGGTTCTTGACTTAGAGTGACTCGGAAACTAAATAAATTTCCTGAGAGGGAGTCCAGGAGAAGCATGTGTCCATGTGTGGGGTGAGGAGTTGTGGCCCATTATGACGTTCTGCCCTTTCTTCAGTGTGCATTTGAGCCTAGGCCTACTTCCCAGGGCAGCAGAGGCCACATGCTCTAATGCTTAGCTCCAAAGACCAAGGAGAACCATCTCCAGCTATGGTGTAACAGTTTTGTCCTGCAGCTTGGCTGGGCTTATGAGCTCAGCTATGTAGGAGGAAATGGAAAGAGGTCTGTGTACCACACCCGCTTTGCAAGACTTTCCCTAGGCTAGAAGGACAGTACATGAAAAGGCATTGTACTATTGGTAGTTTTTGACTGTTATAAGGCCTGGCATTCAAACAAAGGCAAAACAACTTAATAAAGCATGTACTCTTTGCATTTGTCCTTGGGCCCAGTGTTTTTGTTTAAAAGTAAGTACTTGCCAGATTGATTTTGAAGTGTCTTTGATGGCCAGTCCAAGGAAGAGAAAAAGACATCCCATGAGAGATAAAAGAAGAAAATCTTATCTTAACTGAAGGGACTACACCAATTTTATGAGATTTCTGTTTGCTTGGACATAATACCTGCCACCCACAGCTTCAGAGATGAGAGGTCTCGTATAGCTCAGAGCTCAGGAGATCCTGTCAGTAGCTGCTGTCCCCAAGTAGAAACATAATGGCAGGAGGCCATGGCAAAGGACATCTTCTCATCTCATGGCAGCCAGGAGGCAGAGAGAGAAAAAAGATGCTGTGCCTAGAGATACATCCTGTTATGGTTTGCATGGTGACATACCTCTTCCAACGAGGCCTACCTGACAGTCTATTCCATCATAAACACATGAGTGGACCAACCCATTGATGAGTATAATATACTCACCATCCAGTGACCTTCCAAAAGCCCCCTATCAGATTGCTTGAATCTTCAGCATCTAAACCATAATATTGGTGAATACAACAGAGCCCATGAATGAGCAAAGGAGGGGAGAATGGGGAGGGACAGCTACAGTTAAGCGACACTGGGGCTGGGAGGGGCAAGAAGACACCAACTGTAACCCAGCTGTGCATAGGCGGGAGGGTAGGAGAGATTGCAGGGCACAGTGAGAGGGCTTTGCACTGATTGTTTCTGAAGAAAGAGCCAGAGGATTCTAATCCCAAGCCCCATGTCTAGGGTCACACTTCCCACCTGTCCCCGCCTGGCCTCATACTGCTGAATCAGATCCCCCAGCCTAAATGACTAAATTGTACAATGCTTCTTGCCTGACAGAGCACAGTCTACACATTTTTCCCATTTCCATTTTTTGTTCATACATGTTTGCAGTATACACGGTTTACTTCTCTTGCCAGGAACTGGCACATGTACATGGAGCACCTCAGCTTGTCTTTCAGTGCTCTTCCCCTTCCTTTTCTTCCCTCTGCTCTCCATCTACCTCTTGGCCCCTTGCTACTTGAAAAAGACCTATTTCTTTGGCATCTACCCTTTGTTTTGCTCTGTATTTATATTCGGGGTTTCTCAGGTCGGAGAAATTCTGTAGCATTTGATCTGTGTGTACCCCTGATTTCACTTAACGTTATGGTCTTTGGGTGTGCACACTCCCCTACCATGACTCAAATCTGTGCTTTTCTGTGACTGCACAAGGCTCCGTCTTATCTGAGCACCTTTCATCTGTTAATGATCATACAGGGTACGTCTAAGATTATTGTGGTGAATTGCTGCTGTGACATGGGTCTACAGTCTCCTTCTAATATAAAGCCTTTGTATTTTTCAGAAAGATATCTAGACCAGCAATAGCTAGGCTGAATGGAATAGTCAGTTTAAGGGTCTGAGGTATCTCTGTAGTGGTTTCTATAGTTTACATTCCCCTCAGCGATATAGAAAAGTTCCTTTGTCTCTGCAGCCTGACCAACATTTGGTATTATCTGATATCTTTTTATTTTAGTGATTATAACTCCTCTCTCTGGAAGAAAAAGTATTTTATTACAGGGAAGAATTTTTTAACCCATTAAATATTCCAGATATTAATTCTCTGCTGAAGATATCCAAATTCTTCAGCACCATTTATTAAAGAGGCTATTTCTTTTACGGTGCATGTTTTGGTCCCTTTGTCAAAGATCAAATAGCTAGATGTGCCGGGGGCGATTCTGTGTCCTCTGTTCTGTTCCACTGATTCTCATGTCTGTTTTTCTGCTAGTGCTGTGCTGTTTTCCTCACTGTATCCTTGTGCTATAACTTCATATCTGAGATTGTGATGCCTCTCACTTTGTTCCTGTTAACCAGAACTGCTTTTGCTATTCCGAGTCTCTTTGGGTTCCACATGAATTTTTTTTTAATTTTAATATTTACTTATTTAATTTTTTTTACATATTGTTATCTTCATCATAGTTGTTCAGAGTACAAGATGCTGACATCATTTTATTTTTTTGCCTAAGCATCATTAATACAGATCTTTCTTGTCGTTGCACAAAGAGAAAGTAGCTGTATATATAGTCTAATAGTCCATAATAGCAGTGGATTATCAGCTCATCTGGCCTTACCAGAAGCTGTTGACTTGAGTCTTCCATAACTCAGCATGTTAATATAGCTTCCCAAATTTTAGCATTATTTTCTCTATTTCTGTAAGAAGTGTTATTGGTATTTGGAGCTTACATTAAACCTATGTATCTGTTTTGAAAATATAACCATTTTGACTATTTGCTCTGCCCATTCAGCAACAGGAGATTTCTTTCTATTTTCTCATGTCCTTGCCAATCTCTTTCAGAGCATACTGTCGTTTTCCTTGTAGAGGGTTTTTCTTCCTGTGTTTGCTCAATTCCTGAGTATCTCCACTTTGCTTGATGTTCTTGTAAATGGTAATTTTTTATTAAATTCTTCTGTGTGTTCTTCATTCATATACAGAAATGCTGTTGACTTTTGTGCCTTTGTTTTGCTTCCTAATATAATGTTGTTATTAATTCTAGGAACTTTTGGTAGAAACTTGAAGTTTTCTATCTATCTGCAAATAATGATAACCTGACTTCTTTCTTTCCTTTTGTCTAACTGCTCCAGCTAATGTTTGTGTACTAAGTTGAACAGGTGTAGTGATACTTGATATTTTTATCTTGTTCTGATATAATAGGAAAAGCTGTTACTTTTATATATTTAATGTAAAATTTGCAGTAGGTTAATCATAGCTGTCTTTTTTAGATAGAGATAAGATACTTCTATAACAATTTTACTTGTCTTTTATCATAAATGAATAGTTGGTTTTGTCAAAGATTTTTTTCTGAGCCCAATAAAATGATTGTGTGATGTTTCGTCTTCACTTCTGTTTATGCGATATATTACATTTATTAATTTGTATATGTTGAACCGCCCTTAGATCTGCAGGGCCAGGTCTACTTGGTCATGATGTATGATGTTTTAGATAGTTTCTTTCATTCTGTTTCCAGTACCTTGTTAAAGATACTTGTGTCAATGTTCATTAAACACATTGGCCTATAGTTCTCTTTCTTATATAGATCCTTGTCTGGTTTGGGAGTCAGGTCACTGCAAAGTGAAAGAAATGACTTTGGGAGGATTCCTTCATTGTCCATTTGACTAGAGTATGAGGAGCACTAGCACCAGAGCTTCCCTGCTGGGCTTGCACAGCTCAGCAGTGAATCCACTGGCACTTGAGGAGTTGGAAGGTTTCTAAATTAATAACAGCTTTAATTTCATTGCTTATTATTGGATTATTCAGAGATTTTAGGTTTTGGCTCAACTTTGATAATTAATATGTATGAAGCAATCTCCATTTTGCCTTCCTTATCTAGTTTATTAGAGAAGATACTTTGAAATAGTTGCTAAAACCTTGCAAATTTCAGCAGTGCCCATTGTGTTTTCAGTTTTTCCACAGCTACATTGATTCTGGTCTTTGCTTCAACTTTTTTGTTAAGACTGGCTAAGGATTTGTCTATTTCATTTTTTCGCTATAAAAACAGCCCTTCAATTCGCTGATTCTTGGTATTTTCTTAAGTCTACATTTCATTAAGCTCTGCTCTGGACTTTACAAATTCTTTGCTGTACTAGCCTTGGATTTGAATTGTTCTTGTTTTTCTGAGAACTTGAGGTGCATCATTAGGTTGTTTATTTGAGGACACTCTTTTTCTGATATGGTCATTTACCACTGTAAAAATGCCTCTTGGCATTGCTCTCATTTTGAATAGGTTGTGGGATATTGTACTGGTATTATATTTGTTTCTATAAAATATTCAAATTGTTCCTTGATTTCCTCTGACACAATCATTATTCAAGATAGTACAGTTTAATTTCCATATATTTGCATAAATTCTGTGGTTACTTTCACTGTTGATTTCTAGTTTCATTGCATTGCAGTATAGTTTGACAATATATATTATATATACGATAATTTCAGTCGTATTTACCTTAGCTTCTGTTCCTGGCTAGTATGTGGTCTGTCCTGGAGCAAGTTGTGTACTACAAAGGAAAATGTATATTCTGTTGTTGGAGAAGCACTCTATAGATATTTATTAGGTGCATTTGTTTGAGCATGTGCTTTAACTTTCATTTCTTTGTTGTTATTTTTTGTCCAGTTGATTTGTCTATGGGACAGTGGGATCGAGGCTCCTTGCTAGAATTTTGATGTTTACTCTAATGGGTTGTCCAGCAGTCTTTTAAGCAGCTGTGTGTATAAGTGAAGGTATTATTAGCTCTTCTTGCTGACTTGCACCCTTCATATACAGTTAGCAATGGTCTTTGCCTCTTCTGATTGGTTTTAGTTTGAAGATGTCTTAGTTACTTTTCTGTTATTCCTGGGACAAATACTGGACATGCAAGCTTCGGGGAAGAAAGGTTTATTTAGCTCACAGTTACTGGAAGTTTAATAGTTTAAAGCAGCATGAATTACATAGTAAGACCTGGAGACTCTATGCTGCCCTGTCAGGGATAATTCGCTACACACCTCCTAGAGACCTCCGGGAGGGGGTAGGGTAGGGGGTCTGACAGTGCCATAAGTTTAAAGGTTCACAACTTTCTTGGCCACACCCCTCAAGGCCCGCCCTGGTCCTTTGGCCCCGCCCTTTGAGCCCTGGGCTTGACAATCCCATGATTTACGCAAGGCTTTGGGGAACAACTAGATACAAGCCATAACAGAAGCTCACTTTGCCTGATAACAGGATAACTACTCATGGTCATTTTGAGGTTCATCTTGTATGGATTTTTTTTCCATTCTTTTATTTTTAGTTTATAAAATTTGAATTGTGTTTCTTTATAAAATTTTCCATTAGAATTTGTTTTTCAATCCATTTTATCTCATTTGATTGGGGAAATAAGACCTTATACAGTAAGAATTATTAATTAAAATATTGACTCTTTCTTGTAATTGCGTTATTTTCCCATTGCCCCTTTCCTTTATTTTCCTCCTCAGCTGCTTACTCTGACATTCATATTCATTGTGCTTGACCCTTGGGCATTGTTGGCTTAATTGACTCTCTAAGATATTCTTGAGAATATATTAGAGTTGGTGATCATGAATTTCTTAAGATGCTTTTAACCAGCCGGGCGTGGTGGCTCATGCCTGTAATCCCAGCACTCGGGAGGCTGAGGCAGGAGGATTGGTGTGAGTTCAAGACCAGCCTGGGTTACAAAAGTGAGCTCAAGGCCAGCCTCAACCGTGTAGCGAGAGCCTGTCTCAAAAAAAAAAAAAAAAAAAAAAAAGATGCTTTTAACCATGGAAATACCTCATTCTCTATCAGTTTTAAAAGGGATATGAAGGCTATATCACACCGTATTAAAACTTTTTCATTTTTTCTTTTCTTTTCTCTCTCTCTTTTTTAGAGGTAGGAGCAATTCATTCTAAGTTATTTTGTTCTTCAAGGTTCATATTGAGAACTCTGCTATAATTCCAATGGACTTAGCTTTGTAAGTGATACGATATTTTTCTCCAGTAGCTTTTAAGATTTGGTCTTTGTGTTAGACATTTGGAATTTTGATTATGTGTTGTAGAGAGGTTCTTTTACTGACTACATTTACTTGAAGTTCTTTTATTTATTTTATTTTATTTTATATAATAAATAATATATACCAGCACCAGCACATCCAGTTCTCAGGCAAGGGATCAAACTCAGGACCCCGCACTTGGCAGGCAGTCACTTAGGCCACTAAATGATCTCCCCAGCCACCCACTCGGGCATCAATTAACTGCATGTTAAATTTTCCCAATATTTGTAAAGTTTTATACTATTTGATTTTGCTTTACTATAAATTCTAATTAACCTACAATTGACCCTCTCTGTATAACCTAGCATCTCTTAGATCCATTCTTTGTGGTCTCTTGTGTTTTTCAGGTGTGTCTAACACTCGTGATGCTGTCTGTCTCCAGATTGGTCTTTCTTGCACTCCAAGCTTTATTCTCCTAAATTTCACTGTGTACCACTTCCTAAACTCCAATTGTTTGCTAAACTGGTCATTCACTGTTATATCATTTTATTGAGTTCAGCTAGGTTTTTATAGTGTCTTCTATAAATTCATTGTTTGTTTCATTTTGGGGGGGTCCATTATTTTTATTTCTTCCTTTATTTGCAGTTACCTCTACTTTGAGCTCACTGAGAACTTTATTGATCCGGTTTAAAATAAATCTCTTCTGTTACTGTTTTGAATAATTCAGCTGTGTAGCATTTTATTTGCTTTCCCTTGGTGCTGTGCGGACCCACCCTGGGGGAGCTCTTGGAAGCGCAGTGTTGCCTTCTCTTTTCAACTTTCAATTCTTTTGTTTGTGTGCTCCAGTTTCCTGTCTGCTTGTAGGAGAAAACATTGTTGCTAGTGTAGAGAACTCTTTAGCTAGTGTCTGCTTTTCAGTGCTGTACTCTGGGCATGATTAACTACAGAAATTCCATTCCAAGATCCAACTACTTCCATTTATTTCGGAAGGAAGGCTGTAGTGTATTTAGTTCAGAATGTGTTGAAGCATTAATGACACAAGAGCAATTCAGATATTGGCATATAGAGAAAACCAATTGTTGTGTAAGAATGTACAATAATGATGCTACCTTAGCAGCAACAATGAAAACGATAAAAGCATCAAAGATAAGCTGTATATCACATGCCCTAAGAATGAGGGATGTACCACAATTAAACACACAAAAGAGATTTACTAATATAGCATAAACTACTAAGATAACACAAATCCTGACATACACAAACGTCTAAATGTGGCAACTATATCTTCACTTTGAATAAAATAGCACTCATCAGTAATAGCATAGGGTTAACTATCCAGTGATTCACAAACATTGGTTATACTACTAAGGATAAAAGGGGTGTGGAACTCAAGAGAGAAAGAAGTAGACCTTGGGTGATTATTGGAAAAGGAGGAAGAGAGAAAAGTGACATATAGAATCCAATTAAAGAATAAATGGTGGGCCTGGGAGATAGCTCAGTAGAATAAGTGCTTGCCTGGCAAGTGCAAGGTCCTTAGTTCAATCCCCAGTACCACAAAAAAAAAAAAAAAAAACAAGACCGAACAAAACAAGAATAAGTGGGAAAAAAAAAGGATAAGACAAAAGCATCAGAGAAGACCTAACAACAACAAAAAGGGAGAAAATACAGAGAGCAAATGAAGGGAAAAAAAATAAAAATAACAGGCAAAGGGAAAAAGGTGAATAAAAGGAGAAAAAAATCTCAAATCCAAAATACCGATTCTGATCTGGCCTTATAACTCAGCAGACGAAAGTGCCCAGGTAGGCAGAGTGCAGCAGCTGAGGTTCAATTCCTGGTGAGCCTTGCTGGCCCCGCCTCCAGGGCAAACTGAGACAGGGACTGAGACTGGGCGTGGTGGCATGAGCCTATAATTACAGCACTTTGAGAGGCTGTAAACAGGAGAATCACTACAAGTCCAATCTATGCAGTGATGATGCAGGAAGAAAAACTGATCTTTTGATCTGAAAAAAAATTGGACGAGTTCGTGTTCTCTAAAACTGAAGAATGAATTTTAGGAACGAGACAGAGGTTTAGAATAGAAAATTTATTGGGAAAGAAAGCTTGTGTCCAAGAGGGGAACAGAAGGGGGACCCTAGTGGGTTGCCTGGGAAATTGTCTTTCTTTAGGGGCCTCATAGGGCAAAACCATGTGATAAGGCGGACCTAAAGTGAAACTAGGGGAACTTGCTTGTGTGGTCATGAGGTGGGGCAAACTCATGGTCGACCAATGAGGTTACAGGCATCACTGTTCAGGTAAAATTGATTAAATAGGGAGCAAATTGGGAAACAAGTCACATAGGAAGTGCGCATGAATACGGAGTAAGGGTTCTTTCTGTTGGGGATTAGTTTCTGATTCGTTCAAGCTCTTTTAGGGTGATCGAAACCCATTTAAAATATCAATCCCTGATACTTAACTTGAAGTGAGTGGGCGGCTGCATTTCTTTACTCTTTTCTTTTAAGGTCTGGCTCACAGGTGGGGTGCCCGTCTCTTGCAAAGCTGTAGAGGATAGATGCTTTCCACATTGCCCTCAAGAGCCTGGCCCTATCTGATGCCAATAATATTTTTAATTTGGCTGCCAACAACAGTGAGACCCTGTATGACCTGTGTCCCCTGCTCTAAATACTAAATAAATAAATAAATAAATAAATAAATAAATAAATAAATAAAATTGATTCTGGAAAAAGAAAGAAAAGAAAAGAAAAAATTTGACCTGTCTCTACCAAAAACGAAATAAGCAAACAAACATAAAACCAAGTCTTGTCTTTCTAAATCAGCAGTTTCTTTCTAAGATCTGCAGCCCTAGGCTCCAGCAAGTCACAGCTTTCTCTGTCTGGCTTTACAGCCTATGGTTTGTGAGCTGCTTCCCTCCTCTTCAGAGGCCTCTAGTCTGTCTACTTCAGACTATGGCAACTGTCCACACTGACCTTTGTAGATGGGGAAAGCAATTAGACCACTGGTCTCTGCTGAACGGGGCAGCAGACTGGGAGTTTGTGTAGCCTGCTGGGCTTAATGTCGGCCTTTCAGATAGAGTTCCCTCTAAATGCCCCCTTGGCTGTGGTTTCTCACTGAGAAGTCAGGACACGTCCTCCTGAGCCCGATTTCAAACTCCTTAGAGAAGAGTCTATGTGTTCCTGTACTTCCTCTGTGGCTATCTCCCATAGCTGTCTTTTACCTGGTCACTATGAGATGGCTGTCTGAATTGGAGTTGTTCTGTAGTTGTTCTATGGTTTAGCATTGCACGAACCCTCCCCAAAAGGGAGCCGATGAAATACTGCCTGGCTATAAGGCACTGGTTCCCTTTCTAATTCTAGCCTACTTTGAAGGCCTCACTCTTTCAGTAAAATCTCACATTTGTTTTGTAGTTTACAACGGCTGTGGGCTTTGCTTGGGGCTAGCGATGCAAGCCAGACCCATTGTTTTTCCTTGGAACTCCAGGGCTTATGTTCTTCCGTTCAGTATCATCCATGACAGGGTGACAAGTTAGTTGGTGCCTCTGCTTCCCTTTGCTAAGAATAGCACCGAGCCCACTTGGAGTTGGTGATAACTGCAGCCTGGGTATGGAGTTCATGGATGCAGATTTGGCCAGGGGAAATGCCATGCGGATGCATGTCTGTCCTTGATGTGTGAGTGCAGGCTTCATGTTAGGCTACATTAAGTTTGGCACAGAATCCCTCATGGTCCTGTGTGGCCCACTGCAGTAAAACTTCAGCATACACATGCGCGTGCACGCACGCGTGCACACACACACACACACACACACACACACACACACACACACACACACACAGCCTCCATGCAGGAAGTGTTTCTTTTACACCTTTTTTTTCCACACAGTATTCCTGCTGCTCAGGCCTCTGCTTACGTTTGCTAAAGCTCCCATAGGGTTTCCAACTCAGTGGACAGCATCTTCTCCAGGAAGGCTTCATGATCCTTTCAGTCAGCCCCTTTGCTCCGTAAGGAGCTCTGCTGTGGCGATCCTTAGATTGAGCTGGACCACGTTCTGGCTGCAGAGGATGCATGAGGCTCCTCGGACCTGGATCAGCCATGCTTGCATAATGAATGAGATAGCGTCAGAAGGAACAGGAGAAAGAAGAAGTCTAAGGCAGAGCATGGCTTGAACAAAATATTAAGGAATTGCAGGTGAAACCAGGGGCCAGAGCAATGCCCTCTAGGTTGCCACGGTCTGTGGGAAGAGTGCTAGAGGCAATGATAGTGCCCAGAACACAGGAGGAAAGAAGTTACTGGACCGTTGCATGCACTTCTGGCAATGATGAGGCCAATGATGAGCAAATGTGGCATGTTGGGGAATGCCACCCCAGGGGAGCAGAGCCCTCTGGGCACCCAGGGGCAGGATCACCTGCTGAAAGAAGCATCTGGCTTGTTTTGCCTGGGCCCCTGGGGAGGATGAGCACAATGCGACGAAGGAGGACCCTAGCTTTAAGAGGACCAACCCTGGGATAAATGAGCCTCACCACAGGACGCCTGTGGGCTAAGAGCTGCTATATGGTGATCAGAGATGTACTGGTCTGTCGGAGAGTCTGATGGGATGGGGACTGGCTTTGTCTACGGCCCCTCTGCCTGAACGGAAAGGTTTATGGTACCAGCCCTGTACCTGATCTAGTCCTTGAACTCTGGCAAAGCCTCATAAAACTTTATACTTTCTTTCATTCTGTCCACAGAAACCAAGGCCCAGAGAGGTTAAATCCTTTGTCATCAAATGAACTAACAGTAAAACTGAACTTCCTGCAGGCGCCGGGCTGACTCGACATGGACACGTTTCCCCTTCCTGACTGTGTACTTTGTAATCTAGGAAATAAAGGTATTCTTCAGATGCAAATCTCAAAAAGAGACAGAGTCGGGAGAGGAAAGGGCCAAGATGGAATACAGAAACCCAGGAAGCCGCTTTCTTAATTGTCTGCCATCAGACAAAGACTTCCGCTCTGTCATCCTCAGAACAGGGGAAACAAGAGGCAGGAGTATGGCCCTTCCTAGTAATGTCCTGAAGTTAGGAGAGCAGACTCGCGTACACCGCACAGTGCGGCACCAGGGCAGGGCTCAGACATGGCCGCCGCAGCACTGCGGACGCCTGCTACTGCCATCGGCGCTACTGCTGCCATCAATGTTGCCTCTGCTCATAGCAGTCACGCTGCTGCTTCTGTTGTTATTTTGAATATCATCGCTCCTGCTGCTTCTCCTGTTACTACTAGTAAGAAACATCACGTATTCCTTGGTGTCCCTGGAAGCAGTAAAGACATTATAGCGAAAGGAGACCGTGGTCCCCAGGGCTTAGAGCATCTGCTTTGGAGTCAGATCAGAGTTCCAATGTAGCTCTGATATTTCCTCCCATGAGGCACAGTCGGTCCTTCATTGGCTTTTCAATAAAGTTGGGAAAATTAGCATAGTATTCACGTAAAAGAACCCAAATGCGAAGGACATATCCCTCAGTTCCCATTTCAGCGGGGATATATTGGAATACTAGCGACGGTGACAGTGCTAGCAGATGCCGCTCGCGCATGTTACTCTCTTCCACTTAGGGACATCAATGTGGGAATAAATTACATAGCATCAATGATCAAGGCTGGAGGGAGAGTTGAGATAGGACGCTGCGTGGTGCAGAGGTTGGAGCAGGCAGATCGGCTGAGACAGCCGTTATGTGCACTGTGGCCGCCATTCTCTGAGGCTCACACAGGCCTCTGCCAGGCCCCCTGCGGTCTTCTGCAAGGTCAGAAAGCAGAGCTTTCCTGCCAAATATCTGTCCCAACTGTCTGCCTTGCTGACAGCTGGGCTCCACCTTGTTAGGTGCTCAATAGTATGCTCAATAGGTGTGTTTGTGTTCAATGATATAGGAGACTGGTGTTTGAGAATCAAACAAGGGTGTCATTTCTGTCACTCAGACACATTTGAATGACCCATATCCTTGAAGGATCAGCCCCGCTGCAGCGCTAGCCCTATGGTCATCTCTGGTGGGGGCACTGGGGCTGGCGGACTACATCTTACTGAATGTTCCTTCCGTCTTCTGATCACCGCCAACCTGTGGCTTACGTTGGTGTCATCAGAACTCACAGCAAATCCAAAGGCAAGGGCCTTTGACTTTCTCTGACACTTGTAATGACCAACAGGTGACCAAAAATGTCACCTGCTGGGCTTTACCTGGCATTGAACCCTCCGCTTCGTGAAGACAAGTCCTTTCATGGCACCCAGTGAGTTATAGCAGAGTACAGGCATTGAAGATGCTTAATAAATATCTAAATATATTTCACAGATTATATACAAATATAGGGGCTGGGGAGATAGCTTGTGGCACACGTGGCCTGGTAAGTGCAAGGTCATGAGTTGGAACTCTGGTCTCATGCAAAAAAAGAGATCATATACAAATATAAATATTTTAATATGAAAATTATATATGCAGACACACACATACACAATGATGGCTTCTATAAAGAAAAATAAAAAACTAAAACCCAATACACCCTCCTGCAGAACCACAGTGTCTGGCATAAAAAGGGTTCAGCTCCTGTGTTTATTCTAAGGCCCGAGCTATAAACCTACACAAACAGCTACATCTTTCCTCCCAACCAAGACTGATGTCAGCACGGTTCTGGGCATTGGCTCTATGAAGAGCATCTTGGAAAGACTCCCGCCTGGGTACTCTCAGACCGAGGTTCCTGTGACGTCTAGCTCGGGGACTTGCAACTGAGCTGAGGAAGCCATGAATACCCTAGGATTGCGTTTCTTGACGTCACCCAGAGGAAGCAGAGTTGCACTGTCTAACTTCACTTATTGTCTTTGGTCCCACATTCTACTTTCACCTCTGGTCACTTGTTCGAGGGATGAAGGCTGACATCACTAAGTGCACTCCTGAGTGGCTCGACCCTGATGCTGTGAGAGTGGCTTTGCTGTCACAGTGTTGTGTTCCTTACAGAAGCACGTTCAGCCTCTTAGCTCTCTTGCCTTTCTGTCTTCCACTATGGAATGAAACAGTAACAGGCCTGCAGCAGAGACAGCTTCTTGGCCTTGAACTTCCCAGCTCTCAGCTCCTGGAGATGTGAGGAAATAAATTTGTGTTCCTGATAAACTATCCAGCCTCACTATGTTATGCTGCACAAAACAGACTGACGTCAGTATAGCACAACCAATCAGGGACCAGACAGACTGTGAAGTCCTGTTCTGGTTCTCACATGGACTATAGGACTATACTTCTAGCCCTCTCTTGCTGTGTGAGTTTGAGTCCATTTTCTCCATAGAATACTAGAAAAACAATTGTATCATTCTTTTTTGAAGAGAATAAAAAATAGCAAAAAAATCAGAAACAATACAGAATTTCACTAAACAAAATGACAGAAATTTAGCAGTGTTTGTTATACTGATTGTCATTGCATTCAGATTAGCTGTTCAAATTATCTCATAAAAGCTCAGCTATCCCTGGGGCCCCTTTCCAGATGATTTTGTGAGCTCTGTCAGGTTCTTACACCGGGAAGAGAATAAGATGTTTACACAGGTGGGCCTCATTTATTTCATTTAGGAGCATGGTCTCCAGTTGTTTTTGCAGGCAGCTGAGTTAGAAATAGCACAGGCAGTGAGACAGGGCTAGGCCCTCAAGGAAGCAGTATGGTAGACATGATGACTTGACAACTTTGGGAGAGACACACTCCTGATGTGGGCCTGACCTCAAGACAAAAGAGTAAACAAATGCAGCCACATACCTCCTCAAAGACAGGCATCCAGGACTGATATTCTAAAGGAGTCTCTCACCTTAAGGATGCCTGGAAGTCTCTAAGGAAGCCCCCTGTCTAAGGGCAAAGTCCTTGTTCTACATTCGCGCCTGGTTGCCCTGCCCACGTGCTGTATGACTTGCTTTCCCTTTTGTTTGGTCCTGGATTTAATCAGTTTTACCTGACCCATTATGCTGGTGATCTTATTGGCTGACCATGGGTTTCTCATACCTGCTGCCCGCCTAGTGAGTTCCCATATTTTCCCTTTGGACTCACCTCACCAGATGATTTTTCTGTATAAAATTCCCTAGAAAAGGCAACTTCCCAGGCAGTCCTCTTGGGTGCCCTTTCTGTCCTTCACTTGCCCAGTAGCTTTCTTTCCCCTACTAAATATCTTCTGCTCTTAGTCTCCGTTGTTTGTAAAATTCACGCTTCAGTTTTAGAGAACACACCTTGGCCCAGGTACCTTTCAAGTTGGGTGTTTCACTCCCTATGTCAGTTGCAGCCTTTTACCCATAAAAACCTCAAGTTTACTTTACTCAGTATTTCTTGATATGGTGAAATCTAGAAACATCATTTCTGAGAAGGCTCATGAAGACTGAGTGAAGTCAGAAACACGTCATCTCTCTCACTGTGAGAGGTGGGCTCAGGGAAAGAATTACTTTCTGAAACAGATGAAGACTGCATATCTTATTAATGGCTGAGATCGACTGTACATCCTCACAGCACAGTCAATAACAATTCGTCAAACTTTGTTATCAACATGTTCAAAAGCTGGTCTGAGTCACGGGGAGCTATTTTGCACAAGATTTGTCACCTTAATCTGAACAGGAAATGAATTACTAAATATAAAATGCTATTTTGCTGTGATTCATAGCTCTTTCAAGTTGATAGACGCCATAGAGGGATACAATCTTTTCTTCGAAAATCCAGTCCAAGGGTCTGCTCCTCAGTTTCTTATCAACCCAATGACAGATTGGAGAAGATAACCCCAAGTGTGCCACGAGGACAGCTGTGCTGTTCCTACTTCGTGACAGCGTTCACATTGCAAAAAGAGGCCATAGGCCTTGTTCATCATTTCCAAGAAAACGACAGCTCCAAAATATAATTACCTTCACCTTCAGATGCTGTAACTGGGCTGTTTCCTTTCCACACCACTTTCCACAACACGTACAAACAATTGCACTTGAAAATTTGAACACATTGCAACCCGTCACTTTCCATAAATGGTCACATACATAATTGTAGCTTATGCAGATTACCTTCTATTTACCTAAGCATTTGGATGGAGATTATGCAAATTTCAAGACATTCCTCAAGACATTCTTAGGGTGAGAGATGTAAAACCATAAATGCAAAGCTGAAAAGTTGCTGAGTGATTAAGAAACCAGAAAGCTAAAGATTAGTCTTTTGTGTGTGTGTGTGTGTGTGTGTGTGTGTGTGTGTGCGTGTGTGTGTGTGTGTTCTCTGCACAAGTGAGTAGAATATATAATCACTTTCATAAGGTGAAAAGAGGGACTTCCTGAAGAGTTCCCAGGGACAAGGTGTCTTGCTGGGACAAATAACCAACACGCAAGCTTAGGGAAAGAAAGCTTTATTTAGCTGACAGTTACTGGAGGTTTCATAATCTAAAGCAGCCTGAATTACATAGCAAGATCTCGAAACCCTGCGCCGCCATGTCCAGAATGATTCATTCCCGCCACCACCTTGGGTGGGGTGGGGCGGTCTGACAGCACCTACTGTCAGTTTAATGGTTCGCACCTCTCTGGCCCCTCCCCTCAAGCCCCTCCCTGGTCCATTGGCCCTGCCCCTTGAGCCTCTTGCTAGACAGCCCCATGATTTACATGAGCCTTTGTGGGGACAACTAGATACAAACCATAACACAAGGTATTTGGATCTAGACATTTATGGTATGGTGTGCGTGTATGTGTGTGTGTGTTTCATTTAGAAAATGGTATTTTCTTACAGCATTATAGTGTTATTCATAAAACACAAAATACTTAAGTCTTAGATTTTACTGTGATAAACAAATTATTTTACATAATTCATCTCTAAGTAATATCAAAATTTCAGTCATGTCCTTATCCTTCTAGCTGAGGTTTGCCTCCATGTTTATGGGTTTTAACCACAAATTTCCCACTCTGGGAATTTTGGGAAGCCACTCCATAAGGGAGCAAGCACTGCAACGCCTCCCAGAAGCTCTCAGCTTGCCAGCTCCTCTTGGTAGTAACTGTCCCTTTGCTATGGTGACATTATCCTCCTGGATAGATGAGCTTCTGTAAACGTCCTTCCTCTCCTTTTCCCGAGTTTAACTTTTTCTGCTCATTAAGTAAATGTTCATCTAAGAGTCTGTCCCTGGCCCTGATTCTGCTTACATCTCTAGACACTGTGGTCTCTTTCGAGCCTTTGTCCACCAGTGACATCCTCGTGAGTCTCCTGCCTCACCTACTCCCTGTCCTCAGGCCCTGCATGGCCTCCTCCCTCCTGAGCCTCCTTGGTAGAATATTCTATTAGCACATTGCACTCTGAGAGCCCAGCACCTCTCCTACTGTCACAGAATGCAGGCTACAGGGAATTTACAAATCTGGAGTTGATCTCTATTCTTCTCCGTCACCTGTCACATCTAGTCAGAGAATCCCATCAACCTTGCCCTCCTGGGTATTTCTTTCATTTGCCCCAGGTCTTAATTTCTATAATAAGTACTTAGAATTGCAACTTCTGCCTCATAACCAGCCTTCTGAATATTGCTCTGGAGCCCACAGAGGCTCCCATGTCATCCACTTTATTTTGCACTCAAAAACCAGAATGATCTTTCTACCATGCAAGCTCAACAATGTCGCTGCTTTTACTTAGACCTCATGGTAGCTTTCTATTGTCTATAGCAGTGTTTCCCTCAGTGCACAGTGTGAAAAGCCTGCAATAAAAATGCTAAGGGAAAGCATCCATGCTCTCTGAAATAACTGCAGGGAACACTACAGGCTGTAACTATTCTATCCCAACCTCAAAGGTTTAGTTGTTTCTCTTCGTATAGTCAAAACGCATTTGGACCTTCTGAGAGTTCAGAAACTCTCAGCCTACGTAATGATGCTCAAGGTGTCTGGCAGATTTAGGTGTCCTTCTGGCATTGTGCCTGTCCTCTATGTCCACAACCACTCCTCTCCTCATTCCCCGCTTTCCACTTCATGCTGGAAGAGACAGGTGACCAGGAAGGAAGCATCTTCCTCCTTCACTGGCCCATGTCCTGACCTAATCATCCAGCTGCTCTTCAGGGCAGCACAGATTAGAGGAGAATGGGGCAGGGGGTCCTGAGCCACACAGGTAGAAGTCGAGTCTGCACTGGGTTCTCAAAACACTTATGTCTTTTATTCCAATGGGAAAAAATAAGAATAGTAGCTTATTTTTAAGAACTCCAGAAGCCTATGTTTAAGTACTCAAGCAACTATAGTCTGATAGGAAATGCTCCTCCTGAGTGTTCTCTGCTGGAGCAAGACAGTGCAAGAGCAGTGTTTCACCCCAACTTGTTTTGCACTGTTGTTACTGCTTTCACCTCTGCTTTCTCTGCCTGTACAACCTTGAGAAAGCTGTCCAACTTCTTTGAACCTCTGGTTCCTGGTCTAGGCATCATCAGGATCATACCAAAAGATCCTGGACCTCCTTCGGTCTCCTAAGTCTGTAGACCTTACACTGTTCTTAACACTAGGGTGCTTATGTTCATCCTAAAGCCATGGTTCAAAGTGGCGGGGTGGTCAACCAGCATGGCAGATCTTTCCTAATTACCGATTATATAATTCACTGAAAGAGGTCCACACACCTCTCAAGTAATTTCTGCATTGTTGAACTGTCCAAGCCACTGGTAAATACATTTTAACATGTATCAAGTTTTTATGGCCTTGAATTCACACAGTAGTCCTATGTCCCTGTTTTAAGTAAACAGGTAGCTGACATCTGCAAAGCACTCAATAAGAAGGCTAGAGCAAGGGTGGGATGCTGGGGGGCCACTTGGGAAGCCAAGACATTGGGTCCAAGGGTCTCCATTTCATTGGGTCGGCAGTTCATAGGCATGAAAGTGACAAGTTATATAATAACAACGTGGAGAGACTCAAATCAGGCATGGAAAGGGAGAGGCGCCTGAGAACCCCAGAGGGAAAGAAGCGATGCCAGATTCCCTGAGCAGATAGAAGTGGGGTGGATGGATATAACATCCCTATCGTACCTTTCAGAGGATTCTGAACTTGAAACCAAACCCTCGTTCTTTAGTTTGTCCCATGGATAAAGGTAAACTAGCTCTAAACTAAAACCAGTCCAGCCTCCCTTGCACTTTAGGTCCAGAGGGCAACAGGCCATCTCCTCTTGCCTCCTCTTTCTTCATAGAACCTTTCTATGTGGGCTCCTTTTCAACCTTCTGGGACTTCTCAGGAGTATTGAATACATCAGCCAGTCTCCCATGCCCACTTCAGGCTAGAAAATAGAATTAAAGATCATGGGAAAGGGCAGGTCAGTGCTGTGAAGCTGCCAGATCTGATGGACTCAATCTTAACTCTATTTATTTTATGGATTTTGAAGGATCATATTCTTTTTACAGTGAAAAATGAACTGTTCGTGAGTTATTTGAAAGGACAAAAGTTGCATTGTGGGCAGTAGAATTTGCCTTACACCTGAAAAGGAATAAAATGATCTTGAAATTCTTAGGGTCGTACAGCAACGAGGCAGTAGATGGGGTGGGGCTTTGACAATGTGGCATGACAGACAGATCTGTGGGTGCCCAGGAAACGTCGGAAGTTGGCACGTTGGTTTCCTACAACTCCTGCATTCAGTGTTTCTGCTGTTGCCACAGGGCTGCATTTCAGTGGCTTCTCCGTGCACTCATCTCTGCCATGTATTAGATACTGGAGATTCTCATTCTGCAAGGACTTCAGAGCGCAACGGTCGCAAGGAAGCACTAGGGTCTGACATTGCCTGAGTAGAGAAGGGACATGATGGATTAAAAAGGAGCCATGCAGTCAACCCTGGGCATATCCAAGTGGGCTTCAGATCAGAAAATATTGGAATCCCCATTTAAAAAGAAGGATTATTTTTAGTGTTCATGCTTGAAAATGCTATTGAAGGATGGAAAGAAGTATAATAAGTCTGTTAATTTTCTCAATCTAAATGTTTCAGTAATGCTGATTCTTTCTGGTGAGAGGACAAGATGGAGGGCCGATGTTAAAGCATGTTGTTGAGGAAAGTGTGTACAGAGGACAGCGGGATGGCGTGGGATGGCATCAGTGTGTACAGAGGACAGCGGGATGGCGTGGGATGGCATCAGTGTCTGCAGAGGACAGCGGGATGCCGTGGGATGGCATCAGTGTCTGCAGAGGACAGCGGGATGGCGTGGGACTGCATCAGTGTCTGCAGAGGACAGCGGGATGGCGTGGGATGGCATCAGGCACCAAAGAGAATGAGGAGGGCTAGGAGGTATGGCAGTAGCTATAGAGGACATGTATGTGACTGGAACATATTCAGGGAGGTGGGCCAAATAAAGGTGATGAGGAACAGTTTCTTCACACAGAGAAGGGTGAATGAAAGAAAGAGAATAAGAATAAATTCTGTGATGCACTGGAGTTAAAAATACAGAGAGAGAGAGAGAGAGGCACAAAGACAGAGGTGGATCCAGAGACAAAGAGACAGACTTCAAGGTGGCAGAGCAAATATTAAAATAAAAATAGAAAAGTGACACTTTGGGCAGGTATTTTTAAACAGAAAATTTCTATTAATTTATGATACATCCTGACAAGTGCAAGATCCAGAGTTCAACTCCTGGTACCACACGAAAAAATGACAATAACAATATTTTAATGTTTCTCCAACATGCTGTTAAGCCTCTTGGTTTATTTGTACTCAGATATAGCCTTATTTAGTTCTAGACTTTTGATAATTTATTTTTATAATTATATATTTTTTCAGTTGGGTTTTCACATGTATTAATTTATTATCATTACATCTATATTGATGCAATTGAATATATTTATGAACGTCTTTAAATTTTATTTATTTATTTATTTTTTGTCTTTTTGAGACAGGGTCTCACTATGCAGTTCAGGCTGGCCTTGAGCTCGCTTTTGTAGCCCAGGCTGGTCTTGAACTCGCACCAATCCTCCTACCTCAGCCTCCTGAATGCTGGGATTACAGGCGTGAGCCACCATGCCCTGCTAAATTTTATTTTTTAAAGAGAATAAAAATAGTGAAAAACATTAGAAACAATACAGAATTTCACTAAACAAACTGATGAAAATTCAACAATGACTGTTATATTGCAAATTTTTGTCTTCAAACCAGTTCATATATGTATTTGGTACAGGGCCTCCCTACTCAGCTATGACTCAGAGATCCTCCTGTTTTCAGTCTCCCCAGTGCTGGGATTACAGGCATGTTCCACGAAGCCCAGACTTGGTGGCCGACTGAGAGGCCCCGGGACATGGCCAGTGCAGCATGTGATCCCGGGGATCAAACCCCAGTCCCTGTGCTTGTTAAGGAGGTTCTTGGTGTGCTGAGCTATCTCACCAGTCCTTCAATTCAGTTTTTCACGTTACCAGTTATATGTCGCTTTTGGGCCTTTTGGCTAAGATCAAGTGCAGATTACCAGACATAAGCATGCAAGATTGGCCAAATAAAAAATATTAAAAAGAAGAAACAAATTAAGCATTAACTTTTCCTCACCAAAGAGCAGCAGAAATCAGCAGGACCAATGCCCAACCTATCCTGTGCATATACATATAGAGTTTTCCCTTCCTTCTTTCTTTTCTCCTTTCCCTCATCCTAATTGTTCCTTCTCTTCCAACAGTTTCTTTCCCTTTCATTGTATCCATTGTACCCTTTGGGACCTATTTACTCTTTCGGGTTCTTACACTAAGGGAACAATACGATGTTTACACATGCAGGTCTGATTTCTTTCTTTTATGAGTATGGTCTCTAGTTGGATCTTTTTACCTATAAAAGCCTTGAATTTATCTTTATTATACCCAGATCTTTATCCATTCCTCAGGTGGTGGGGCATTTAGGGTTCTTTTGTTTTGTTTTGTTTTGTTTTCTTCAAGATTCACCTATGACAAACTGAGCTGCTATAAACATTGGTGCACATGTATCACTGAGGTATGATGTTTTCCGTTCTTCTAGGAAAATGTCCATGAGGGAAATAGCTGCTTTAAACTCCTTGTGCAATATTCCAACATTGACACTGTCTCAGTTTCATTATCATCAATCATTTCTTGTGATGGATTACATTTTGCTAGTTCTATGTTTGTCTATTAATTTTCATTGCATTCTGTGCATTATGTATGCCATGCTGTTGAGAATGCTATTTTGGTTTGGCTGGCAGCAGACTCCAGGGGATGAGTTGAATTTCTTCCAAACTTTATTCTTAAATTTTTCTAGGGTGTGTCTATAAGATCCCAGACTTTAAAAACAAGGAGCACTACTCCTTCAATGTGGCCTGAGGTGGTCTCAGAGGAAGCCTTTTTCTGCTCTGGATGACCAAACTCCCAGGTCTCTGACCTCTTTGTAACATCAAGAACTCATTTAATCTGTAGTACCATAGAAGCCTTGTAAAGTCTTTTGGAGTCCTGTAATATGCTTTTTATCTTCATCTAGTGTTTCAAAGGTATTGAAACAATTTTTGAGAGCCTCTTCTTTGGACTCCTCTCTTCTTCCAGTTTTCCTTTTCTTTATAAAATTGAACTCTAATTTCTGCTACTCAACTTGAAAAGCCAATTACCTCTGCTAAGATTTCACTGTTTTAGTTACTATTTGTTGGTGAGACACAATATCAGATACCCACAACTTAAAGGAAGAAACATTTATTTCAGCTCACAGTTTACTAAGCTTTCAGTCCATAGTTGCCTGGCTCCAAGGCAGGGTAGCATGGCAGAGGGGCACCACAGAGGAGAAATAACCCTTTGCATGGCAGGTAAGCAGCGAGGAAGCAGCAGCAGCAGCAGTGGCAGCAAGCCTGCTTTCCTCCTCTCCCTTAATAATCTATCTGGGCTTGTAGCACCCACAACCAGGGGGATGCTTTCATTATTGACTCTTAGAAATATGCCAAACCCATTAGTTATCACACACTTTTAATCCCAGGAATACACATCTTAAATCAAACCACCTTTAAAAAGCCCCACCTATGAACATAGGAGGTTTTCAGGTACATCTAGGCACAAGCCTTACTATTCTGCCATTGGATTCCCCAAAGTTCTGTACATCCTGTTAGAAGGAATTTTTTGTTGGTTTGTTTGTTTTGACTGGTTCAGGCTGACTTAAGGGTGGAGCTAGGGATTGAGTCATGGTCCCCTGCACCTGACTGGGTTTGCCCTAGCAGGCACTTAAACAACTAAGCTAACCTGCAAGCCCCCACATCCTGTTAGAAAAGATGAATTTATTCCATCTCCAAGAGTTGTTAAACTCCTATGCGTTTTAACCTTGCTGAAAAATCCAAGTCCAAAGTCTCCTTTGAAATTCAAGAGAAACTCTTGGCTGAAAGCCCTCTGTACAAATGAAAAGAAAGTTAAACATTTCCAATATGCAGTGGTAAAAGATAAATATATCCTGTCCAAAAGGTAGAAATAGGGGAATAGAAGAATGGCATTAAAGCAAGTCCAAAATCTAGCAGGGGATATATTAAATCCTGTAGCTCCATGTCCAGCACCCAAGGAGATCTGTGGCAAGATGTGAACTTAAGAGGACTTGGGTGACTGTGCCCCTAACTCCCATGGCTTCCCTCTTGAGCCACCTCCACCCACTTATTGTAGGTTTCCTCAGATGATCCATATTCCTGGAGTCTCTAATGCACCTTCAGCTTCACACACTTCCATCTCGGGGTCACCCTGGATGGCCTTCCAGCATTCTTCCGAAATCTTAGTGCACACTTTCTGACCCCACAACTCTTACACTGTGCATACATCTAAAACCAGCTCTACATAGATGATATCAAGGTCTGACACTAGTTGGTGTAGCAACCAAACTTCCCCTTCTTTTGGTATGGAGTTTGAATAGTCTGGCTTGCTGAACACTGTACACTCAATACTGAGGAACAAATTCTCTACACTCTTACTGTCTTGGACTATGGTGCTCTGGTCTCTCTTCTCAAAGCAAAGTAATTTACCTTTTCAATTTTGAGGCTACAAATGCTGGAGTCCTACTGATTCTTGTGTTGTACTCAGTCAGTCTTTTTTTATGTACTATTCCTTTTGTGCAACCAAGTTATCCACTCAATCTTTGCAGTCCACAACTTTACTGAGTTTTATTTCTGGCTTGCATGGTTTAAATCATTTTGCTGGCTCTATGCTCTTGATTCTCAAATGTAGCTCTAGCTAAAAATCTCCAATTATACACATACCACTGGGCCAGGGAGATAGCACAATGGAATAAGTGCTTGCCTGGCAAGTTCAAAGTACTGAGTTCAATCCCTGGTACCACAAAATAACTAAGCAAGCAAGCAAGCAAGCAAGCAAATAAATAAATAAATAAATAAATAAATAAATAAATAAATAAGACATGCCACTGCCTCAGTATTAGACTGCTTTGAAATTTCTTACAGCCGATTAATTGATCTGCTACACTTAATTTCAGTCTCCTGGAAGGATTCTAGACATGAGCAAAATGTACACACATTTTCTGCCAAAGTATGACACACAATGGACCCTTTATTCCTAACTGCAACTTCCTCACTAGTTTTCTTGCATAAGAATTTCTGTTAGCATTTTGATTTTTTGAGCTCTGACCAGAATCTCCCATCAGAGTCAGTTTAAAACATCGTACAGCTGCTTCTGCAGCTAGCAATTCCAAAATTTCCTTTCTGTAAAACAGTTCCAAAGCTCCTAAATCACATAACCAGCTACTATCTGAGCAACAGCCCCACTCCTGGTACCAAAGTCTGTGCTAATTACTTTTCTTGTCACTGAGATGCTGCATTGGACACCCACAATCTAAGGAAGGAGAAGTTTATTTCAGCTCAGAACTTATGGAGGATTCAGTCCAAACTCAACTGGCTCCACAGCAGAGTGAAAAGGCAGATGGATATCACAGAGGTTAAAATGTTCATGATACAGCAGACAACAGGCAGAAAATCAGGAGCACCAAGCTTGCATTTCCTCTTTCCCTTTAGATTCTATCCAGACGGTAGGCCTATTGTTTGATGCCATGCACATACAGGGTGGGACTTCCTTTATTCTCCACAGCTAAACCTATGCTAACCCCATTTAGATATGACACAGCCTTAATCCCAGTAAAACACAGATGCACACTATAGATTTAGCCACCTCTGAAAATCTCCACCTATCAATGTACATGCAGCCCAACCCTTTCAGATATCATTTGTAATATAAGTTTCTAGGCTGAAGTCTTATTGGGGGAAAAAAAGGAAAATAAACTTATATGATGATTTTTAAACAATAAACAGTAAGCCCAATTCTCACTTCCCTACTGCTGGTTTAGGAGGGGCTAGTGAGGGAAATTATTTGGTTTTTATCTTTTAAGCAGAATATATATATATATATATATATATATATATATATATATATATATATATATTTGTGTTTTTTATATATATATATATATATATATATATATATATATATATATATATGTGGTTGATACAATGTGTCAACTTGGCTGAATGACTCAGTGGCCTGGTTCCCTGTTGGTGGGACCCCCACTCTGGGGTACAATTGGTTCCTCCGTGGAGCATGGTCAGGGCCTGCCTAGGATATGATTGGCTTTCTCCCTAGAGCAGGATCAAGGGCCCATCCTGGGGAATGATTGGTTCCACCCTAGGGCGCAATGGGCACACGTCACAATGACTGAGAACAAAAAGACTTTTTAAAGGGCTGAAGGAGTCAACACTCCACTTCGTTGGGGAAGCTTCGGTCTTTGCATTCAGACTGGACTTCATCATCTGACTTGCAGCGCAGACTCTTGGGCCTCCAGCTTGGATCTCTTGCCATCCGTCGCAGACTCTTCAGCATTCATTACAGACGCTTCAGTCTTACAGCGCAGACCCATCAGCCGACAGAGACTTACACGGAGTGCTGCAGTGAAGTCCAGACCTCGAGATCGAATTCTTCAGGCCGGAGCGTGCAGATGCTCTGTGCGTGCTTCCTCATCTGACTCTGTGGCTGACTATTACAAGCCAATCTTATAATTAATTCCTTATAGATTGTATATTTTGCATTCATACCCATTCCTTATATTATATCTATTCTGTTCCTCTAAGTAAAACCCTGACCAATATATATATATATATATATATATATATATATATATATATACACACACACATATATTACAAGTGACATAGAATTTCATGAAACAATAAAAATTCGAAAATGTTTATTGCAGTGCACAGTGTTATCTTCAAATCAGTTTAGATTAACAGATATATGCATGCAAAAGTTAAAAGAAATTTAAAAGAAAAGAAAATTAAGCACTAAGTACTCCTTTCAATAGAACAGAAGATCAGCAAAACAGTTATCCAAGGTGTACTGCATATATACATAAATATACCTCTTTCTCCCCTCAGTCTCCCCCTTGCTGGTCTTTTTCCTCGTACAAGTTTTACCTTCTATTTCAACATATCTTTCCCTTCTCATACTATCTACTGTACCTTTCAAATTTTATTTACTTTTTCAGGTTCTCGCGCTAGAAAGACAAAATAGTGCTTAGTTATGTCAAATTGCATGGCCATAAACATAAATGCACATGTATCACTGTGGTATGTTTTCAGTTCATTTAGAAAAATATTGGGGAGGACAAGATCTGGGTAGAATGGAATCTCTAAGCTTAGCTTTTTGAGAAATCTCCGCACTGATTTCATTGGGTGGCACTAGTCTACATTCCCCCAACGGAGGGCAAGGGCACCTTTTTCTGCATCCCCTCCGGCATTTGTGACTGGTTGACTAACTGATAATAGCCACAAGTTTTGCAGTGAGATGGAATGTCAGTGTTGTTTTAATTAACATTTTTAGATGAACAATGATGTTGAACATTTTTATATTTTATTTCATTTCTATTTCTTCATCTGAGAAGAGTATACTCATTTTAGATGCCTATGTTTGGACTGGGTCTTTGAATTTTGGGGGCCTGATTTTTTTTTTTAACTTTCTTTATATGTTCTAGATAGAAGTCCATTGTCAGGGGGGAAGTTGCCTATATTTTTCCAATTGATGGGTTTTATTTTTACTCAGTAATTTCTTCTGACATGCAGAAACTGTACAAAAACATGAGATTCTAGTTCTTGATTCTTTGAGGTATTTCCTGTCCAGTTAACTCTGGGCAGACTATCAAAGGTACCTGCAGATTGCCAGAGCTGGTGCCTCTGTGATGAGTCAAGAATCTCAGAGTTAGAATAATAATCTTTGTAGATTGTTTCAGTTTCACACACACCCTTGTTGGATAACTCTTTGATGTGTTCCAGATGCTATCCTCTATCTCCACCTATGCCTTTAAGATTTCTACCTATTTTTTCCTCCAGAAAAACTAAGGTTTCAATTTTAGTACTTAAATCTTTGATCAATTATGACTGTAGCGTACTGCATGGTGATAGATATGTGTCTCGTTTTTCTTCAGTTTGACAATTTTGAAGTCTGCAATGTTCACCTGGGCTCAGCAAAATTTGGAGAGGAGTAAAGCATGCATCTCGAGAGTTCCTGTGATGGGAAGAGGTTGTGTGTGGCTAGGGTAGGATGCACCAGGCATACCAAGACTCGGGGAAGCAGTGCTCAAGGCTCAACCGAGCTCTCGTGCACGTGGTGGGTGTTGGATGGGCTCACCAGGTCCCAGTAGCTGTCCTGTATCTGCTTGTGGTAGGATAGGCTGCTGCAGGTCTACCAAGCTTCTGTGCCAGTGCTAGACTCAGTGAGGTAAACCTCACAGGAACCTCAAAAATACTTACCAAGTTGTGCTCAAAGGCTCACAAGGCAATGCTGCAGATTGACAGAACTGGTACCTGTCTGATAGGTCAAGAATCTCAGAGTTCGAATAATAATCTTTGTAGATTTTTTCCGTTTCACACACACCCTTATTGGGTAACTCCTTGATGTATTCCAGATGTGACACCAGCTGCTGGGGCAGCAGAGATGAATGAGATATGGCCAAAGTCCTGAAGAGTTCAAGATAGATAGAGTTCTGTCAGTGGACTAGTCAGTGTTGTAAGAGCAGATCCACAGAGGAGCCACATCTGGGACTCAAGTCAGCAGCGACACTTAGGGCCTCGCAGAATCAGCACAGATGCTGCAAATCAAAGATGAGGAGCTTAGAGTATGAAGCACAGGGTAGCTCAGGCTTGCTGACCTGGGGTGTTCATGGCAGAAGAAGCAGCTAGCTATAAGAGATAGAATTTAATGTCATGTGGTAACTAGCGAATATTGCTTATATTATGATGATACTATACACCAACCATACTGAAGAAACGCAATATAATGCTTACACTAAAGCAATAGGCAAAACAGACTATTAAATATCTTTGGGACATATTTAGGCTAAAGAACATAGAATTTTTCTGTTTATCTATAGTGATTTGGGACCAGTTAGTGGCATTGATTTCTATAGTTATGATTCCCAGGCTGTATCTGCAGAGATACCACTTGAATTTCTAATAATCTCTGTGACCTTTGAGACTATCAGGATTGAAGCAAAAAGAGGGTCCACAGTGCTTAAAACATTTTGTGGGCTGGCCAAATAGCTCAGCAGACTAAAGCACCCTCACGCGGGCTCAGGCGCCTGATGTTCCTTCCCAGGCCTGCCAGTGCTAGACCTGCGCCCTGGGGGTGCCCAGCCCAGCCCTGGGTTGCTGGACTCACCCCCAGGGTGCAATGAGAAACTGGGTATGGAAAAAAAAAATTTGTTCTGGTCAAAGCAATCAGCATGAGGTTTCCTGCAATTCTTTGTAAAGCAAGCACCCTGATCATAAGCTGTTCACTCACATAGAAAAAGATGGCCAGCCCTGAGCCATGACCATGTACCTCCAGGGCAGTAAATTTAGTATCTTGTTCTCCAGGTCTTAGCACACGTATTTGGGTTGGGTACTCTGGAAAATAGGCAAACATTTCTATGAGGAGAGTTTAGTACGGTGTGCTGTCAGGAATAACATTGTTAAGAGTGAGCCTTATAAGTGGACAAAGTCAACTTGCCATGCAATTAACACTGCGATCTCAGGAACTTCCTTGACATGTTTTGTCCCTGGAAGGCCCCTTGAAAGACTCCACACATTACGTCAAAGTGTCAGATTTGTGTTACCCAACTTCCATCAGTCATTAGATACATTTTCCTTGGGGAGTGAGGGGGGGGCGCGTCCCTCAATGCTACTCAGCTATCGACTTTTAGCTCAAGACTCTCCGCCTGCTCCTGGCAACCTGCCCTGGAATGCGCTGCTCGTGATTAGGCGCAGAAAATTAGGCAGATTATTCAAATTCCAGAAATAAGCCAGAAAACACGTCTTGTCTCAGCCATGGGGTACAAACAACTGGTCTGATACGGGAAAAAAAAGAAAAAAAAGCAAGAAACAAGCAAAATGTTTAACAGCGGTGACAATTTCAGAGAGGCGGTATGAGAATCAAATAGCAACCAAACCACTGCCAGGGCGTGGCGGAGGGAGCTGACTCTGTGCGTGCAGATGAGAAACGATTGAGGAGGGATGTGAAGTCTATCTTTAAGAAGTTAAAGTTTGGCGTGTAGAACTTTCAGGAATGCTCCCTGGGAGTTCCAGGGGTTTCCTCTGGGTACAGAGCTTTCCAGCAGCCAGAGCTTCCTAGAGTATCTGGAGAGATGTTGCAGGCATGGTGGAGAGATAGAACAGGAGGCTCCGCAGGGCCTGAAAGTGTACCATACAGCAGCTATCCTGAAGGAACAGAATGCAGTGCTTACACTATAGCCCTGGAGTCCAGTATTGGCTGCATCCATAAATACCACACGGGATTATCTCAGGAGATGTCCTAATGGGAACCCAAGGACCGTTAAAACAGTTGCTCTTAAACATGGTATCAGCCCTAGAGCTTGGCAACAATAAAAGTGATGATGCCTATCCTGAAGCCAATTAAATCATAATCTTCCAAGATAGTGATTGGATATCTTTATTTTTAGGGGCTCCCCACATAAACTTAATATACAAAGAAGCTTGAAAACCTACTAGGTAAAAGGAAAAAAAAAACAAAAAAAAACTTCCTACGATCAGCTATGTCTGCCCGCCAGAGTGCATCTGGAGAGGGGGAGGGAAGGAGATGGGTCACTGGAAGGCTGAGTGGAGAAACGTCCTGACACACAGTCAGATCAACAGCCAATAATTAATCCCGAGCGAGTAAGTGCAGTAAGACACAGCAAGCAAATTGGCCACTACAGCAGGATCTGTGACATCAATGTGGATTGCCTTGAAATCTGGGAAACTGAATTTGTGCTGTGCACCCTGTGCTGGGGACAACTGTGGCATAGCTCCATGGGAACGGTGTCTGCACGCTTCCTCGTGTGACAGGAACCGTCAGCACAGATGGCCTCTGGGCCTCCAAGATAGCGTCAGATTGTTTTAGTAAGAAAGTAATTTATAAATGCTCAAGAAAATGCAAGCTAAGGAAAAGTAAAAATATAGAAAACTATAGAATTCTGACTGGAAGCAGGAGCATAAAGAAAACACAAAAGCTTCCTCTAACTCACTCATCCCAATTAGCCATTTTTTTGCCATAATATACAAACACTAGGCACACTCATTTCATGTGTGTACGCATGTGTGTGTACTTACAGTCCCTTGTTTCGTCCAGAGATTCTGTATCAGGAGATTTGTTCAATCAAAGATGGAGGGCCAGCCAGACAGCTCAGTGCATTAAAGTGCCTGCTTTGGCAGAGTGCAAAAGTAGGGGTTCGATCCCCAGTATACAGTGTCAGCTCCCCCCAGGGTACCCCGAGATGGGACTGAGACTGAGCGTGGTGGTGCGAGTCCTGTAATCCCAGCGCTTGGGAGGCTGGAAACAGGACAATCACTATGAGTTCGATTTACATAGTGAGACTCTGTATACCCCCATAGACCCTGTCCTAAATTCATAAAAAATAAAATAAAATAAAATAAATCACAGAGGGAAAATCTTTTAGAGAGTATAATATACATGTAAAAATATGATTATTCTCATTGTTCCCTAAAGAAAGTAATGTAATAACTATGTACATAACATGTACACTGTATTAGAAATTCTAGACAATCAAAAAACATTATAGCATATGGAAATTTTACATAAGTTATGTGAAATTAAATTCCATCTTATGTAGAGGACCCAAATGCTGTGCATAGTTAGTTAATAAAGGGCAATTGTACGTATGCATGTAATTATATGAGACAGTATATGAAGCACCATTGATTAATTATTTAAAAACCCAGGGGCCCGGCAGGATGGCTCAGTGGTCTAAAGCCCCTGCTTGGGAAAGCTTAGGTGGCTTCAGGGACCACGGTTCCATCCCCAGCACCACATGCTGCGCCAGCCCTGCCCTCGGGGCAGGCTGAGCCAGCCATAAAAATGAGTGAATAAACAAACAAAGGTTCTGAAACAAGAATAAAAATAATAAATAAATAAATAAATAAAAATTTAAAAAAAAAAAAACAGTTCAAAGAGGTATCTCACTTCAAATGGTAACAGTACTGGCATAGCTCAGCCAGTCCCTTGCTGCTTTAGGTATGTGCCTTGATATTTGTTAATATTAAAATGCTTATTCTGCCTCAGTAAACATCTGAGAGAGAAGAGAAGAGAGGGAAAGATGGATACGAGAAGAAAGGGAAGGAAAGAGGAGGAAGAAAGAATGGAGACAAGGATGAAAACACCCCTAGCCAGTTGTCATGAGGAGCCATGTGTGCTGATGCCAGTAGCGCCCTCTGCCCTGGGCATCACATGCGAATCTGCCTCCATGAGCAAAACCTTGAATGGCTGAGTAAGGAGAGCGATCCTGCTTCCAGAGGTCCTGCGATCTGTTACAGCCCTAGGGACTAGGCCAGGGTTCAATTCAAGGTTCAGACTGATGGCCAGCCAGCTCTACCACGGGCTGAGACCCACCAGCTGGATATGGGATTCCCCTTCCCTTCAGGGAAGAATGCTCACATCCTCTGTGAAAGGGGTCAGTTCATTTTATAACAGCAAAACCCTATACAAAGGCAGAAAATCGGAGGCTTCACTTCTCCACCTGGGAGGCACTTTTAGAAACAGAAGGGGAACCCTGATGTACAGATGGGTAGCTGTGAGACCACGTGTCAGTAGTGACAACATGTGAGTCCAAATTTCTGTTCCACACTTGACAGGGGTGGCACCATCTGTGACATCTGCTCCGGAATGCGCAGCCCTGGATGCAAGTCTGTGGACATGCAGAAGTGGCCCTTCAGTTACGAGGGCTACGTGGCCTGCTTTGGCAGTGTTTAACATGATGTGTAGAAGATGGGAATGAACGAAGAACCCTGAGTCACTGAGTGACTGCTGGTCCAGCCTGCAGGAGCTCATCCTTGCCTCTCTAGATGTCCATTCAATCGTTAGCTCCACCTCACAAACACTCAGAACGCTGCCTTAGCGAGCATGTCTATCTTAGTTAACTGTGGAGGATGAAAAAGATACTGACCTCCTCTAAGAGCTTACAGTCAGTGAAACATCTTTTTTTAAAAATCTAGAACATGAGACATAAAGTTTAAAAATATCCGTTATAAACAAGCATCCAGGAACTTCATCGCAGGGTAACAAGCATGGTGGCGAGGATTCCCTAGAATTTGGTACATGCTGCTTCATTTTGAGTGAACTCTCTGCATTCTCGTGGTGCCTCTGTGACGCCATCACCGTCCTGAGCAGCTTGCTGAAGGCCTGACTGTCTGGAAGTACAAGAACTGAGAGTTCTTCCTCTTGAGGGAGCTGGACGGCATAACTCTAATTCTACACTCTCTCTGTTGGGAGAAGAATTTAGAAAGAGTCTCCTGAAGGAAAACACATGGGATTTCTGAAAGACGCAAAGCGGGCAGATGTCCTAGATAGAGTGGCTTGTGGCTTCCACCAGAGAATCTCTGCGTGTGACATAGGCAATAGGGAGCCATTGGATCTCTTTGAGCAAGAGAAGTATATTATCAAACTGTACTTTAGGAAGATACTTCTGGGAGGACAAAGCGTGCGGGGGACATACTGAGGGGGTGGTGGGAGGAGAGAGTTGGTGATGGGACAGCCAGGATAACGATCATCAAGGCTAGTGACCATATTCTGAGGACAGGACACCCCTCAGAAGATCGATACTCAGTGATTCTTGAACTCTGTGTTCTGGTGCTTACACTGAGCGAAAAGAGGGCCAACTGCTGCCCCAAGTTAGCAGAGACAGAAATCCGAGCAGAGGAGAATTAAGTACACTGCCCAACGGTCACACTTCGTTAGAGATCAAACTGGGACTGAAGCTATGGTCAGCCCAAACTTGAAATCCTTGTTCTTTCTAATGCACAAATTGTCACTCACGTCCTGGTTAGTGGGGCAGTTGTCCCAGTGAAGTAGATGAAGCCTGGTGTCTGCTTTTCTTCCCCAGCACACACAGGGTTAACCAAGAAGAAGGTGTTGCATGGCTCTGTGCTTTGTTTGCTACAAGTGACTTTCACTTCTGCACTAAAAATGTCCCCTGTGACAGCTGCTGGGGTTATAGACTTTCAGCTGACCTAGGGGGTGGGCAGTGCCATCCAGAGCTGCCTACTCCCTGAAGGTCTTGAGCATTGGCTATTTATCCTCTAAGCCCCAGACACTTTTCAAAGACTGAAAGTTGCCATGGTTTGGAATCACAGGGGAAGATGGTGTGGGGTGTTCTGGGCTGGGTCAGCGCTGAAATACAAACATGTGCACGTATTCAGAGGTACTGAACAGCACTCCCATCGGAGCTTTACGAGGTCAGCTGGAGGCATCACTTTTCTTGTGCCTTCTGAAAACCATTTCTTATCGAGCAGTCAATGCGCATGCAGTTCATATGCAACGAACACATTCTAGGTGAATTAAAGCACTAAAGTGGCCTGTGAAATCCCATAATGGGATGCTGTTATCCGTGACATCCTTCCACCTTCATCGTGGCTTAGTGTTGAGAACTCAGTCATAAGTCCCACCTAAACCTATGGAAGGGGACATAGGTGGTGATATTTTGAAGTTCACTCATCACAGAATCAGAAGTGCTATGTTTTTGCTGGGGCTCAGAGACATAGAACCAACATGGTATTTTATGTGTGTGTCTATGTGCATGTGACAGAGACTTATTATAAGGAGCTGGTTAATGTGCTTATGGGGGCTGACGTGGTCCAAACTCTGCAGCGAGAGAACTGAAGACAGGACTGTGGACAGTATAGCTCTGCTTGGGAAGCCCGTAGGCTTGAGACCCAGGAAGATCCAGTATTTCAGTTGAAATACCAAAACAGAAACAGAACAATGGTCCAACTTGAGCCCATTTGGTAAAGGAGTTTGCTCTGACTCTCAGGAACAGCTGCCTTTCTCTCATTCTACCCAGACTTCTCCTGGTTGGTGGAGCCCACCTGCAGCAGGGACAGCCATCTGTTGTACTCAGTCTCTGAACTCAAATGTTCATCTCACCCAAACCACCCTCACAGACACCTGGACTACCAAATGTCTCAGCATGTGTGGCCCAGCCCAGTGAATATGCAAAATTGCCCATTCAACTGGAGCCTTCCAGGAGGAGTGAGGGAGCAGGGCCTGAGCCCAGGCTGGGCTAGCGTGTGAGAGGCCCTCAGAGTGCACGGTGTGTGGAGGGGCTCATTGCCAGGGTTCTAGAGTGGAGAGCGGACACCTGAGAGTGACTATGTGCCCTGAGCCCACCAAACCCTCCCTAGTCACGGCCCTGGAGAGATGCGTGGAAGGAGCTTGGCTTGGTCTTAGGGAACCCTACAGATCAGCCAGCGGGGAAGGGAAGGATGCATTGGGCTGCATGGGACCTGCCACCAGGAGACAGGGGAGTGGCACCATGGCCCTGGTTCTCAGATTGCTCTTGCAGCAGTTGGCCTTCCAGATCCCACGTGTGGGAAGGATGCACTGGGTGTCAGTCAGAGGGCAAATGCGAGCAGTCTTGCCTAGAGACTGAGGAGAGGAAGTGCGGAGCACCAACACTAAAATGGCACTGCTACTGGAAAGAGATATCCTGCAAAGCTGTGACGACTTTATCCTAAAGACGTATCTCTGGAAAGATGAAGTACTATCTGGAAAATGCTAACAGAATATTACGGACAACCTGAGGGGAGCCGCAAAAAATAATAGATATCCATTTCTGAGCACTTACTGTGGTAATAAAGGTCTGTGCTGTGCAGAACCGACATTTAGCAGTCAGACTGAAGGAAGACATGCGGACATGCTGAGAGTGGGCCGCTGGCAGACTCCTGCTGGCCCCCAATGGACGGGAACACTGGCACCAGGACACACAGGCTGGATAAAAGAAAGGTGGGCATGGATGCTGGTAAAGTACATTGGAAACTCTACTTAACAATCAATTACAAAAAAATTAATAATGATTGCTATTTGGGGTTTTAAAGGTGTTGGAACAGGGATTAATAGCAAAGAAGACACAAAGATGTTTAATTAGTAAAATGTCTGAGATAACTTGTGCATTATGAAAAACAATGGAGATAAATACTACAATTGGAATTCACTAGAAAAGTGATTAGTTGAAAGGCCAGTGAGACTAAGCGCCTGCTTAGGCAAGCCAAGGGACCAGGATTTGACCCCAGGCGCTGCATGCCATGCAGGCCGCACCCCGAGGCACTCGGAGCTGGCCACCAAGTTTGGGCATGGTGGTACATGCCTGTAATCCCAGCACTGAGGAGGCTGAAACAGGAGGACCAACTAGGAGCCCAAGCTATGTAGTGAGACCCTGTACCAAACACAATAAGAAGTAAAATGACTAATTGAAGATGAATCATGGAAATAGAGGTTCACAATAGAGAACAGGGGGAGAAATGTCTGTGGTGATGCAGAAGACCCATAGATAATGCACAGAGGGGTCTCCTGTGTAGGCACAGAGCGAAAAAGGGAGAAGGAAGACCCTCCTTGTGCGTGGCTTTACTAATTGGAATTACAATATATGGTTACCTTGTAAATATTTGCGACAGTGCTCAGGCTCATTTCAGATATTGTTCCCTGGAGATGAGGCGCTCGCATAAAGCACGGGCAGGGTGCTGCAGGGCAGAGGACCCACACACACACACAATTGGGGGCCTCCTTGGTGGTTATGGGGAGAAGCTACGCGAAGAGGATCCCGGGTTTGCTTCCCCGAGCAAAGAACATATTGGACACGTGACGCTGTTTTCACTTCATGAATTTGCATGAAGGGTGCAGTCGGCTAGGCTTTAGCAGAGGAGCACACGGGGCGGGGTGGGCTGGGCGAGGCAGGAGCAGGAGGCCCCAAACGCAGATCAGGGCCAACGAGAAAGCAGGGTCAAGCGTCTTCTCTTGTTTTGACCTTGAGCAAATGAGCTCCTCTATGTCTCAAACTCCTATTTATAAACTCAGCACCTTGTGAGGCTCCCATGAAAATTACATGCAGTGACGGACACTAGGGTGTCTCTAGGGATCAATACGAGGCCTCCAAATGCTGACGAGAGCCCTCGCATTCTTGTTCTAGTTTTCTCAATGTGTTTTCATCCCTTTGAAGGCAAGTGCCAGATCGTATCTATTTTTTGGTTTCCTAGTATTGTGTCAAGAACACAGTCACATCCTAACGAACGTCTCTTAACTGAAGTAATATAGGCAGGATGAAATTAGATTGGACCACCAAGATGCAGGCTACCCCTGATACGATTTGAAAACAACAGAAGACATCATCTCATTAAGAGACTTTCTAAAATAGAAAAATTAAGAAAAAAAAATGGGAAGGCATAGGCAGGTATTTATGAAATAGCTTTTTTTGTGCCCAAGCACATGCAAGCCCCTCTGCTAAATACTACCCCAAGGACAGCACAGAGAAAGAGTGTAGGGTTGCTTTCTTCTGCAAATGAGAGCCTAGGCTCAGAAGTGCAAAGTAACCAGCCCCAGGGGACCTAAGGGAAGCATGGTCCAGGCCAGGGAAAAAGAAGCCCACTCTCTGCTCCCGCCGTGCCTCCTCCCCGCCCCGCGCAGCCCCACCCTAGAGGGCAGCATCTTTGCCCTCCTCTTACCTCTCTTCTATTTCCTGTGCCACCCGAACTGCACTGTATTTACTATGCTCATTTCCATTATAGCCTGCAAGCCAGTGCTTTGCGAACCATAATTTATTTTTCCAGTCAGACCAAATAGAAAACACAACTGTGTGCTTAAATACTAATTAAGCCTCTCTCTCTCTCTCCCTCCCTCCCTCTCTCTCTCTCTCTCTCTCTCTCTCTCTCTCATTTCTTTCCTTGATACCATAACTAGAAGAGTAAAGCACAGTGATATGGACTTTGGAATTTAAGCTCAGACTTCTTTGGAAAGAAAACCTTTCCACCCTGGAAAAGCCACTACTGTGTGTTCTTTTGGCACCAAGAATCCTGAGTTCCCTTTGCCATGCAATTTGCATGGCTCAGGGCAAAGACAGACCTGCTGGTCAACCCCGGTGGCAACGTGGCTCTCCCTGCTCTGGCCCTCTAGCAGTGTACAGAACATGAGCTTTGGATTCAGACATCCTACCCACTTAAATGAACTTAATTCCTCTACCTAAGCCAGGTGAAGGATAATTCAATTAACATACGGGACAGTCTGTGCACCTCCAATGCTGCCTCTCAGGCTCCATCAGCTGTTACTCTCTTTCCAGCCCTTCTCCCACGCTGCCTCCTCTCCAGTGTGAGGGCTGCTTTGCACCTGATGCCTGCACTGCCCATGTGGCTCAGTGTGGCCCAGCCTCCACCCCTAAAGCTTTCGATGCTGTGTGCAACTTTTTCCATCCAAGTTCTCCACTCAGGAAGCCTCGATGAGTTGTTTCTAAGTCTATCCTTTGGTGAGCCCTAATGATGTGCTCCATTTTGTTCGACTATGCATGAAGGGATATTCAAATGGAGACAACAGGAGATGTTTTATTACAAAACTCCAACAAGTGAGGAGTATGAGATGACTAGCTATTGCAAAAAAAAAAAAAAAAAAATAGAGAAAAGTCAACAGTTTTCTGGAAGAAAGAGTGGTAAAACGAATCAAGTACAATAGAGAAATGTAATAAAGGAATAAAGGGATGTGTTTATTAAGATTCCTAAGAAAGAAGCCAGTGTTCTCCTTTGTCAGATACGCTTTAGGGGGTGGAAGGGCAGAGACAATCAGCTGCACTGACGTCAAGACTAAGTGGGAAAGAAGAACAATGGGGAAGTAGAGATCTTTATTTTCCAAGAACTTAGTACGGGCGTGGCACACAATGGGCTCTTAGCAGATGTTAATGAAGAGAAATAGGAGGAAGAACCAGGCTAAAGGACAAGGACCTCCGTGTTTCCTTGTAAAATTTTCCTGGAGATTTTATTGTCAGAAAGAGCCCATGTGCTAAATAAAAATGCAACTATGGAAGTAAAAAGCACAACATAATTTCTACAACATATACAGCCCAGTAATAAATTAACATTTAATAGAACAGGACAGAAGAAATGAGGCAGTCTGTGTCCTTCACATATAAGCAAATAATTGAAGTTTTGCTGATGTTTTTAGAATCCTAGGATTTAAGTCAGAATCTCCATTTGACTAATGGATGAAGAGGTGACCTGTCTTTGTTATTAATTTACATTTATTAAATTCCCCAGAGACTGATACACAGTCATTTATTCAATGGAGATTGAGCTCTCACACTGTGTAGCTTAGAATGTTCCTCCATGAAGTGACAACGACCAGCGTGTATAATGTGATGAAGATCAGCCAAATATATACATGGCTGAACATCTGCCAAGTGAAACAAAATTACATCAAAACCCATTAGTACCAGTGCAGAACTTGCCGCCACTGTAGATTTGGAGGGAGGGGAGTCACTCAGCTGATCTTAGTGGCCATGAACTTGAGCAATGGTAGGCTTATGTCACAGATTGTCAAGGCCAGGTGACCAGATGCAGACTAGAAGACAATTTTCTGTCTTCTGTGGATTTTGCCAGAGATACAAAAAGTCGTTCTCATAGGAACTTCTTTGCAGCCTGAGCAGAAGGTCACAATCAACAAGCAGCAATGACAGAGAAGAGAGAAGAGAGACGTTACCATCTTCTTCTGCATGGCTGCAGTGAACAGAAACACCGAAAGGACACTCAGGATTTCCAGTCAGACTTAATGTCGGACAGGCCCTGACTAGAAGCAGTTGCTCCTTCACATATCAGGCCCTATGGGCTCAGGAGGGAGGTTTTCATGCGGTTGCCAGCAAGAAGCTGAGAACTTGGCTGTCTTTGATTGGTTCTTATGATATGCATCATAGTGACCTGCTATGTATCACCGTGGCCACTTCTAGGAGACAGAGGCAGCAGGAGCTGCTAGCAAACTGGTTGGGGGCCATTTTCTGCCACAAGATGAGGTGCATTTTTTTGTTTTTAGGACAGGGTCTACAGGGTCTATAGGGTCTCTCTACCTAGATCAGACTTGTAGTGATTCTCCTGTTTTCAGCCTTCCAAACACTGAGATTACAGGCGTGCACCACCATGCCCAGTCTCAAGCTCTGTCTCAGGGAACCCCAGGAGTGGGTCTGGCATGGCACACTGGAGATGGAACCCCAGCCGCTGCGTTCTGCCTAAACATGCTCTTTAGTCTGCTGAGCTATGTGGTCGGCCCAACATGCACTTTTTGCATGGATGAACATACAGTGAGTTCTGTAGGATGTGACTCTGAGTCAGAGAAGATGTCAGGTTTGTCTAAGCTTAGTTATTCCCAGTGCTTGGCTCTTGCTTTTCTTGCTGCATCATGTGATGCAGCCTAGAGAGAAATGATCTCTGCAGGCATGGATGGAAAGGGTGTGTGTGTGTGTGTGTGTGTGTGTGCGCGCGTGCCTACAGGGCATAAAAATTGATTCAAGAATCAATCAAGAAATGCTGATCAAAATATCTTCGCTCTCACATTAAATGTCAGTATGTAATAATGACAAAGATAACAGCACCTAAACCTGCATTAATCCTTGGAGATGAGCTGGTTGTCCCCATTTTACAGATTAAGAAAAAAGAAAAATTAAATTACAAAGAGTTGGGGACTTGCCTGAGGCATTATTCCCAGGAAGCAGGAGCCCAGCGTTTGACCCTTGACCAATACAATTGCACACGTAGTAAGCGTGCAATTCACCTGACATTCAGTTTTCTTTTAAATAAAGAGAGAAACTCATCTTCAGTGTTTCCTTTTACCCTCAAAGCCTCAAATGTGATAGATTCTGCTTTCCGTGGATGTCTAGAGCGGTACCTTGAAGGACATGGCATTTACCCAGGTGATTAACTCAAGGTCCAGTAGAGGGAGTGAGAGAGCGACACCAGCGCTCCTGGGGCAGTGAGCGGGCTCAGGCCCCCCGGGACGCGCAGACCTGCCAGGTGTGGTCAGTTCCCTGCCCAGCTGAGCAAACAACCCACCACTGGGCTTATAGTGGAGACAGAATCAGTAGCTGCCTTTCCTGAAAGATCGAGGCCAGATTGGCATTTGCTACTTAAACTTCACTTTGGACATATCTTCTAGGGCAACGAAATATCAATTAAAAACAAAACGCCCAGTGTCACAAATAACATTATCTTACCAGAAGACACAGCCCTGGATTTATGACCAGATTAATTTTTATAATCTCTCTCTCTCTCTCTCTCTCTCTCTCTCTCTCTCTCTCTCTCTCTCTCCCCCTCTCCACCCTGTTTGTTGGCTGTGAATCAGAATTTAAATTAGGTCAAGTTGCTGAAGTTTGGTAACTGTTGGCCTTTCCTGTGCTATAACAGCTCTGATTTACAGAATGGAGCAGCTGGTACCAGTGCCCAAGCACTGCCCACCCAGTCTCCCCGCAGCCTGCATATCTCGCACAACCACGGTGCGCCCACGGCAGAAGAGAAATCGGCATTATGGCCTGGTGTCAACTGGAGCTCGTCACTTAGTCAGTCCCCCCTGCTTCCTCCAATGTCTTCTTCCCACTCCAGGAATAAAAAGCTCCTCACATTTCCTTGTCAGGTCTTGCCAGGTCCCCCTTGGCTGTTTCTCAGGTTCATCTGGTCTTAAGTGACTGACAGTTTCGATGATGTTTTCTGGTATATCCTGCTGCTGAGTCTTTTCTGATATCTTCCTCCTCATCAAACTTTTCTCATGATTATATTTTTAGTATAAAAGTAAGAAGTAGGCAGTAATAAAGTCTCACTTTCATCATAACCCATCAAGGAAGCATAGCTTCCTTTACGACTGCAGCTACTTGGCCCCCCACTGCCAGTCAGCCCCTCCTCTTTTCCCATCTTTCTCTGTTGTACCCTCGGGAAGCAAGCCGTCATGTCAGCTAACACCTAAGGAGCAGGGAGTTGTGCATCTCTTAGAGAGCAGCCCTGTGGCACAGACTTGGACTCTGCCAGGTAGAGTTACTGGGAGGTGGCAGAAACTTTCCGAAGTGGAGGCCAGTGAGAGAGTAATGCCACCGGGAGCATGGCCTTCTAGGGGACTGTGAGACCGGGAGCTTTTCCATTCTCTTTGATACTTGGCCATCCTCTGAACCGATTTCCTCCACCATACTGTCCGAGGCACTTTCCATCACAGAACACGGCAGCTGGCCTTCCCAACTGAAAGCAGAAGCCTATTTTGGTTCAGATTTTAGGGAATTCAGTGCACAGTTGGCTGGCTCCAAGGCAGGAAGGGCATGGTGGAAAGGCCTGACAGAGAAGTGCTCATGTCATGGTAGCCCGGGAACAGGGAAAGGAAGAGGATCTGGAGGGAGGGAGGACTGCCCCCCAGCTCGGGCCCTGGTGAGCCGTCTTTTCTAGCCCCGCCCCTCTTCCTGAGCTATGTCTCCCATAAAGCTCAGATGCCCTCCGCCCAGGGCTGCCTCTCCAGCCAGCCCTTCCAGAGTCTTCCTTCACACAGCCTCCAAAGGCCTCTGAGGCCCGTGGTCAGGGATAGCAGCAGCAGTGCGCTGACTCCTGGCAGCAAAGCCGGTTGGAGTTACTCTCTTGGCACTGAGATAGAGTACCCCCACCCACATCTGCAAGGCAGAGAGGTGTGCCCTGGCTCACACTTCCCATCTGTGGTTGGCTGGCTCTGAGGTAGGAACAGCACGGTGGAAGTGTCTGGGCGAGGAAAGTGGCTCAGAGACGGACAGGAAGTGCAGGAGGAGGTGGGTCCCGCAGGCCACGCTCCCAGTGTACTGCCCGGTCCGCCAGCCCCCACCCTGGCCTAACAGCACATCCTGCTGTTCATTCATGCACTGAGGCGTGTAGTACCCCGTGCTCAGCCACCTTCTAGAAGCCCAACTCTCAACATGTGTGATCTTGGGAGACGCCCTAGGTCTAAGCTGTAACTCATCCTTCCATCATGATGGACCAGTACGGACCCAAAGCAAAGGTCAGTAATGCATAGACTGAAATCTCCAAGACTAGCAATTAAAATAAACTCCTTTCCATAAGATTATTACCTCAGGTGTTTGTTGCAGTAATGGAAAGATGAAGCATTGTCCTTGAGGGGGAAGTAGCTGTGTCAATTCTAAGTCATAAAAGCAGAGTCTCACATACTCATTTACACCTGTATTTGGAAGGACAAGCTGAGTCTCACAAACTTAAGCAGCTTGTTAGAAGCCCACCTCGTAAGACGAAGGATCAGATGGAACACTTGGCCTGAGCCTAGGACACGAGCCCAGCTGTGAATGAGAGTCACTCTCCTTACTCCGAGTATGGCTTGCAAATGCAGGTCTTGCTCCTGTAGGAGCTGGGGCAGCTTAGCAAGCACACTCGCTGAGAACCACCCTACTGAGTCTTAGTGTGTTGGTTTTAATGGCCGGCTTCTGTACAGACTGTCTCCAGCCCCTGATAAGTTATCATGCCCTATTTGACATTGCCCAGCTTGCTTGCTGATGTGCTTCCTGGGTGGCCACAGTGGTCAGTAGGGACAGGATGAGCAGAAGCCTGCCAGGCCTCATGAGAGACCAGAAAAGGGCTGAGCCTCCTTTAGCATTTCTGTATCAGCCAGGGCACCTGCAATGTGCAAAACATCTTGGGCATAGTGGAGACAAGCTGAGGCGCATGAGGAAGCTTTGGAGGAAGTGCAGTGCCTGGCTGCATTCTAGGAGAAGTGCAGGGTACTGGAAACTGAGGAACCATAGTTACTGATTCTCAGGTGTCTCTAGGCTGG